>SRHC01000085.1:0-41126 GCA_004794325.1 Pomacea maculata | reverse complement strand
ATTAACACTTACTAGCTAACTAGTCTTTAAAACAGTTGCTTTGTCTTCTAAAACTGAGCACGTATTTTAACGGCTAGTGACTGATGGCGGTTGAAGTCGACCGAGTTTATGCTTCTTAAAAAGTTGGATGAATTCAAAATTTCTGCTTTAAAGAGTCTGAAGGCGACAGTTCAGTTCAGATATTTGTTTACGTGTAACAGCATGCGTGTGTGTTGTTATTGTGTGTGTGTGCGCGCGCGCGTGTGCGGTTTTGCTAAAGGAATAATATAGGAAGGGACTTTCGATAGGTGCTGCGTGTTTGCTATGTAAGTTGATAAAAATGATAACTGATGTGCTCTGCTGTTCGTAGCAGTAAACGCTTTTTTTTTTTTTAATGAGGTTATTAACGACACTCGATGAAGACTTGTTTAGGCATTTACTTCTTCGGTTCTTCCTCTTTACATTTTGCGAGTCGTAAAGCCCGCAAAGCACCACTCGTGTAATTTTAAGGCGATGGGTGCACCCGGTATTGTATGGACCTCTATTACTCGAGCGGACACTGTTGTATTTGTGTAATGCCAGACACCGTTCCTTGTATAGACGGCGAATAGCTATATCTTTATCACACCTGCAATAGGCTGTTGGAAATGATTGTTGTACTGTCTGTAGGCTCTAGCCGTTTTTCTAATCTGTCGAGGTTTTGACATCGCTGCTGACGTAACAGTCCTTACTCGGGGGGGGGGGGTTGCTACAAGTCTGATCCTTTAACATCATTTGTCCTCATTTACTAACCACTCGCATGTAAACAACTTTATGTTCAAGTAGTGATGTACATCCTAGTGCACTTGTCCTACTGTTTGCAGTCTATATTACGTTACTGAATGAAGTGTACATATTGAGATTCGAATTGTAAACATACATTATATACTGGGAAAATAATTTATGATTACAAGTACAAGGGGCCCGGAGAGGTCGTCTGTCCCGGGGCCCGGGCTGGCTCTCGGCGGCCCTGCCAACACACCCTATATTTTTCCTTCTGTCACTCTTGTCGTTCACTCTCGTGTACCTGTAGTCATCTCCCATCCCTGATAAAACATCTTCTCGAGTGATCAGCTGCTGACCACGTGCCCCCGACGACTGAGGACATTAAAGTACAGGTAGAGAGATGTTCTCGTTACCTCTACAGGATGTTTCGCAACTCAAAACAAAGTCTGCCACGTGCATTCAGCATACATTAGGTTACAGCCAACACAAACAGTTTTGTCAGTCAGCAAATGAAGTACAAATGCAATATTGCACATAACATCTTTATTAATAATTTTCCAAAAATTGTTGTAGCTGCCAAGGATAACATTACAACCTAATATAAAATATCAAATGATAACACAGGCTAAAAAAAGCATAAAATGTCTTCATCCAGTTTTAGTTCCTTTGCAATTATGTACACTGTCCCCGGGAGAAAGTGTATCTGCACTTATATGCGTGTCCTACCCATGAGTTGATTGTATGTTTGAATTGCAGCCGGGATCACTGTGTGCAGAATAAATGACCAACACTGGTAAATAAAATTTAGAACTAGTATGGCATTATAACATAATGTAACAGTACTAATATGACTAGTATTTAAAATAGTAGAAGAAGTAGAATCACATTGGTATACAAAGTCCCTATTAAAAAACAAATGCCTGTCTTCCCATCCACACAAACACACACACACACACACACTAACACAAACAAAGCAGCCAAGTGTACCAGACCACCTGCAGCACCAGCACAAGACAGACGAGGACAAGGCGCCCGTTTGAAATGTTTACTAACAAGTGGAAGATAAAGGGCTCAACGAGCAAAAGAAAGCTTTCTCTGTCCAACAACCAGCTCGGCACTAAAGTCTCTGGTTTTACCCACAAACATTCGTCTTTCTTGCTTCCCCTCACACTCCGATGTATTGAGCCAATGGTACTTGAGTGAGGAGGTGTACACTACAACAGGTGTCCTGTCAGTGACTCACAAAATATATGCGGCAGGTGGGAATTGATCCAAGGTGAGGTCGAATGTGTGCAGCAACAGCACAGCAATATTCCTAACATTTCAGTTTTCAACAGCTGACATTGTTACACTACTGCAGAAATCTTCAAGCCCCAGACACTTTCAGAAATAAGTATGCAGTTATTTCAGAAAAATACCCCCCACCAAAAAAAAAAAAAAAACAACAAAATAAAACAAAAACAAGAACAAGAACAAAACAAAACAAAACAATGGAACTCTTGTCAGACCTACTCGATGTGACAGTTACTAATTGTAGTAAAGATAATTCTCGCCATAGCAAAGAGTTTTCAAATCTCGCTTAGGGACACACCGAATGATGTAAAACACTGAAGTCGAGGCGAAATCCTGTCATTCCTTGCCTCTCATCTCGAGATAGTCATTCACACAATCTCCTGTTATCACTGGGAGCAGTTCAGTCTCTTCCGTTGAGTTTATCACCGAGTCACGACAGTCATCGAGACAAGAGTACGATGACCGTAATTTTTGTTTGGGTGGGTTGCTGAACAGAAGACGAACCAGGGTAGGGCATGGTGATGTCCCAGGCACATCTTTAAAAAGGATTTCAAATGTTTTATTCCCTCTCCATCCCTGATGTACTCGGAGCTTATCGGATGGAACAAGGGTACTAATTCCAAGCAGCCTGTGGGTGGATAGATGTTTAATCTGTACCTTTATCTGGCCACACAAGCAGGGTAGCATATACAATGATCACAATGTCTGCTAACAACTTTACACACAACTCACGAGCCATCCACCCGCTGGTCAGAGACGGGTAGAGACTATAAACATCTAACCCTCCTCTCACAGGTCCACCGCCTCAGGGCCAATGTCTCGCGCTCATAATCACCGGGAAGAATGTCAAACTAAGCTTTTAATGAAAATAATTCAGCTTACAAAATAACAAGGGCTTATAACAAAACTTTGGTCCCGAAAATGAAAGTTATAATTGACTAATAACTGTAAAAATATGTCGATAGAGAAAAAGGTCATATACGTAATGCCCAAAGAAAGCAAAACTGATATTGTCAGTGTTGTCCATAGGAATGGGAATCCCATGGGAATCCCATGGGAAACGTCCCATGGGATGGGATGGGATGGGACAGCACACATTTGTATTTCCCATGGTAGTCGATACTTGATATTGCAAAATAAATTTACTGTTATTTCATTCATCAAGGATTTAAATCTTTCCTCTGAATCATCTATTGTATGTGAAGTAGCAGGAATTATAGAACAAAAGCCGAAAAGTGGTTTTCAGTGTTGTCCATTGGATTGTTAATACCATGGGAATCCCATGGGAAACGTCCCGTGGGATGGGACGGGATGGGACAGGCATAAATCGCCATGGGATGGGATGGGATAGAAAAATATGTCCCATGGACAACCCTAGATATTGTAAATAAGCAATCTAAGATTCCAAAACAAAGATGATCAGTCGTAAGCAGGAATTTAAAGGTCAAGTTATTTTCAATTGTTGGACATATAAACCTACTCTGTAAATGTCATATTCTTCAAACTCGGTTTCGTTCCTCACACTCTGATGTCCATGAAATCTTAGCTTCGGGCTCCTATTCCAGTGCTGACAAGGGAACAAGATGCCCGCAGTTTTTACAAGCGATCACTACAGAAAGAGTGTGAAAATGGGAAATGTTTGTCATGTCACGCCTCTTGTGACTGAATAACTTTGGCGGATGTTGTCTGGCGCTAAATCCCACTTGGCAGCATATTATGGGATTTGTCTAGCTGCCAAGTCTGAAGCCAGTCGTTGTACAGACATACAGTTTTCCAGAGACTCTTCCTAACATACCCTACTCTTGAAAGTTTCATATCTGTTTAAAGGTTTGTATACCACAGAATTTGGTAGCAATAAAAATAAATAATAAAAAGTATTACTTTTTGAAATATGATCCTAAAATATTTGATGAGGATTTTTAATGAATGGAACTTGCCGGAGAATGTAAAAGAAGTAAAGAAGAATCAGCGTAAATTATCTTCGGTACCCCACCTAGTTTTTTTTTTTAGCACTTGTTTTTTTTTAAAGATATCTGCACAATAAAAACAACAACACTGTAATAGTAGTAATTTTGCCTCATTCTGTGCAACAAATTATCAACAAAACTGGAAGAGCACAAGACAGCAGTAATTCATCCAAAGTGATCATGTCGATGACCATAGCCAAGCTGAACTTGAAAATCCCAAGAAAGGAAAATCAGTGAAAGAAACCGTTCATGCTCTTAGATGGGGCTTTGTTGCTTTATAGCATTGTGTAGAATGACCTTCTAGTTGGACAAGACACGGATAAAGGAAGAAAAGCCGAAAGCGATTTAATACCCTACAGATAAGTCACAGATAGTTCAAAAAGCCCCCACAATTTTCCCACAACTGACCGAATAGGCGAGAGATATGGACAAACACCCTGTCACCCTTCCTGTCAGCAGGTCGGTGGACAGGAAAACATCGGGAAGAGCATAAACAGCTGCGCATAAAACGCATATTATTGTGGGAGTAAAACGCATTTCACTTCGTCACACACCGTACACGAGGATGCAAAGAGGGAGAAAAGCGTTTGGCAACAGGAAAAGCAGCAACAGTTGTCAAGTGCTCCCTGAGGATATGGAGGCGCCAGCTGGTAAACATTGCCAAAACATTACACAGCAAAAGCCGTGTTTACAGGGAAGTAGGCGGTAATGGGTGTACGAGGCCCAGATAGTGCTGCTGCCCGCATCTCCTCCCTTTCGTGGTGAGTTCTGAACGAGCTTCCGTCCATCACCTGATGAACTCGTCTCATTCAGAAGCGAAATGTAGGCAGATGATAGTTGGTGACTGTTGGTGATACAGCGCTCACAGAGGACCACAGGTAGGCAGATTAAAAAAAAATACTACACACAAAGGAGAGAGAAATTCTTGCTTTACATGTGCAGACATAACAAACCTGACTGTATTGATGGTACCGCTATAGTTCCTTTAGGAACTTCCATATACATGTGTGAAAATCTTAGTCTTGGTTTTCCAAATCGTGCGATGATCCTACTGGTTTGACACTCACCTCACTGAGCCAAGTCATCTTCATTCTAGGCTAGTACTTTTTATTGACCGACATTTAATTGTGCATACCTGCCTCATAAAACCTTTCTACACCTGCTTTAACCCATCCCATCAACCCCCTAGTCGGTGCTGCCGTCAGAAAAAGAGGGTTTGAGTTCATATTTCATATAAAAAAATCGCTTCCCCCAACTCCCAACTCAGACATTGTCAAACAGTCACCATCATTACTAAATGATATTAAAAAAAAAAAAAAAAAAATCAGACTCATATTTCTGTCGGAATGAGTTATTTGCATCCAAACAATCTGCTCGGGATCTCATCTCTGAAAATGCCGGCGTATTAGCATCAAGGACCGGACCCCATGTAGATGTTTTCGGTGCAGACATTGTGAAATATTTCTGGGAAAGTGCTCTGAACATATCGCGTCTACTCCCCTCCTTCCATCTCTGCGTTGCGCGCTGGTCTTGATTCCTCCACCTCGCGTGTCTCTCTCTCTCTCAGGCAGATCGACACCGCGCGTGCCGGCGTGCTGCCATTGCACTGGTACTTTCCCATTCCATCCTGGGTTCGTGTGAGTCTGAGTGCTTCAGTGCCCCAGAGGACGCATTTTGTAGCACACAGCAAGGCAAGGGACTGTGTATTCTTCCATGCTGCGGTCTGCGGCACGCGGATATCGCCAACTGACGCAAACTGTTACAAACTGTTACAAACTGTTGCTGGGAAAAGCAGGAGCCGTGAGCATCTACAATAACTTGCCTCTGAGTAAAGTCATGTGACTCTATGCTCTGTGAGTTCGAAAGGAATATTTATTACTGAGTGATCGAGTTTCATCTCTTGTCCCTCGAGTAAGTATGTTTACACACATCCTTATACAAGTCGGTAAGAGAGGTAATAATATTCATTGTATTGTTAGGGCAGTAATCATAACAAAGATTTTCTTCAACCTGTGGTCAGACCTGACCAGAAAAAAATGGAATTTTAAGCACTTTGGCAGTCAGGTGGGGAGGGTTGCATGTAAGGTCTTAAGTCGAACCTAACGCTCAGCCAAAGTTTTGTGTCTTAAACGGCCAAAACTCACCGTTAGCAGGTATACAAGTGAGGGCTTAAATAACTGGTTTCAAAAAGCGAATTCAACTTTCATTGAGACCAGCTGTTCAGATTTATTTTCAAAACTTCACATGTCATCGAGTGCAGGATCTCATTAAGCTGTAGAAGTCTGACGACTCGACCACCTGCTGTCTCTATTCAAAGTTCCTCTAAAATATCTTTGTGTCAGAAACTTGGAAAATGCGATGTAGAGCAAAGTCTTTAAACCAAAAGAGTTAGAAAGTGCAAACTGAAATGTGCACGTTTTATTTTCTCATTTAACCATACACATTTTTTGTTTATGTTGTTTTCTTAGCGCATAAAAAAATGGCATAGAATGAACATCATTGTTATCATACGACACAAACACAAGGTGCAGTATAAATGCCATCGCCAACACATTGTTTTTCTCCCACAGGCATGTAAACATACTTCTATTTTGCGCAAATCACACGTGAATTAACAGGGAATCCTATAATGATGTTGTTTTTCCATTTAACCTATGTGATGGTGAGTAAATATATAACTTCTGTTACAGAATAAACACTTTGATATAGCGGCCTGTAGAAATGTAGAAGTTAGTTAGTTAGTTAGTTCCCGTTATGCCGGTCGGCACGTAGGGCAGCGACAAAGGTCCTCCACTTTTGCCTGTCCTGGGCTAGACTCCCCACAGTACCCCAGCTGAGGTTTTGGGTCTTCATGTCTGCCTCCACAGTTCGGCGCCAGGTGATCTTGGGCCGACCTCGCTTGCGTTTTCCTTCTGGCGTCCAGTGTAAGGCAGTTTTTATGATGGAGTTGCTCCCGCCTCTGATGACGTGACCTAGAATGTAGAAATGTAGAACATTGCTATTTAAAAATGACTTTTGGACATTTACAAGGTGCATTGTGTTTGTGAAGGAAGACAAATCAGTGACACAGAGTCTGTGTAACCAGTTCATGTAAATAAACAATGGCATCCTTTGTGCTTGTGCACTGCCTTCCGGCCAAAGTTTGAGGGAATATCAAGACCTGCCAGTGTCGTTGAACACAAGTCGAAAGTCGCCAAAACTCAATCTGATCTTCAGAAAAACAAGGCTTCCTTTTGTTTAGTTTCTCTTGTTTCTCACGGCATGCAAACTGTTAATTCTCGGAATAAGTTCACTTATTACTGACTGTCGAGCATCATCTTATAATATAAAGACATAAATATAACAATTATAAGAAAAGGACTCCCCTCAATCCGTAACTAAACACAACAATTTGAGTCGCATTTATAGTATTAACCTCGAGGCGATCTATACTTATATGTATTAAAATTAAAATTAGCTCTCTAAAATGTAAAACAACGATTAGACTCAGAAGCTTGGAAGGTGTATATTTTAATGACTGGGTAAATATCATTGTAAGATACTATTGTCTCAAAGTTGGGTGAATACGTTCCTTTCGTTCTCGAAATACACGCGTGCAAACACGACAGAAAGTCACGACACGGAGGTCTGGATGATGTATGGACGTGCTTACGTTGTAAAGACCTCAGTCATTGGTAGAAATAGGACCGTATGCTAATTAGGCATATATATGTACAAACATGACATCACAAGTTTGACATTCTGTCCATGATGATGTTTGTAGGCGCATATTTTGAGAACGAAAGGTCGTTATTCCTTCAGAATTTGAGAAATGTATTTTGCACTGAGCTTGATTCAGTTACTGGAAAAATATATCTTACCACTGGACCTTTACGGACAAATGCTCGGTTTTGATTTCTTTTCTCTCTGTCTCTCTCTCTCTCTCATTCTTATCTCCGTCTTCAGTTAGTGTCTTGGATTTACCTTCATCCCATCCTCCTGGAGTAGACTCCATATAGTTCTGATACAAATAACAATATAGAAATCATCCTTATCCCTAAGGCAGCTATTTTTTTTCAGTCGGAGTCCCCACATACCTTACAAAAATCAGAGCAGAATAAAATAAGCTGGCATCCAGCCAACACCTGTAATCGTGTTCATGTGGGGTTAAAAAAAATCACTTAATTACTGAACCATGGCTTTACGGGAGCTTCAAGAAGGAGGAATGCACGAAATAAAAGAGTGGCGAAAGTAAGTGAATAAAAATTAGAAAAAAAAACCCGACAGAATCGAGGCACTGGGTGAGGAAGGTGTGGGGTGGGCAAATGAAGAGGGTGGCCTCAAGCCCGGCACGTGCGAGGTGTGTGTACATCTCGAGTTTCACACATGGTACTGGGCCGTGTGCTGCTGACTGCCGCAGCAGATGGGTCTGGACCTCATTCTTCATCCTGCTTCTCTGGCATGTTGTTAGCTATCGTGCCGCGATCCCACTCCACTAAACAAACCTCTCTCCCTGTCTTTCAGCTCAGTCTTTGGCAGAAAACCTCGTAAAAGCTTATCCAGGCGTGCATGGTCGTTGCCAGTTATCAGCTGCCATTATAATACGGTGTAGATATCGTTGCTGAAAACACATTTTCTTGGCCTTCAGCTTCAAGCTTATGTCAGGCTATGAAGAGGAGAAGAAGTCAAGACGTAAATCGCATTTTTTCTTTCCTTTTTATTATGCTGGGCTCGACCTACTTATAGCAAATATCGCTCACTGTCATGCCAAACACACAAACCAAGTCTGGAACTTTCGGGACATTAGCATTGGTGGTCATCTCTCGACCGATATACAAGGATGAGGACTGAGTTATAGGTAAAGGCACAAAGGGAGTTTTCAGCCGTGAATCCGGTAAAGGGATGATTCTTATGTCGGGAAGATGACACAGAAAGACACGGATAGTCCTGTAAGTTGAATCATCAGCGTTGTCATCGATGCACTGTCTTACCTATAGAGTTCATTTTTGCATTCTTCTGCAACCCAGCTTCTTTCATTATTTGGTTTGTATGCTTCATTTTCTCTCCTCAACGCAGTCCTCATGATCCACTTGACATGTCGTTTTCAGAGTACAATGGGCAGCATATTGTCTGCTGCTTATTTCTGCCATCAAAGAGCCGGTCTATGGCAGTGATGCGCAAAGCATCAGTAATGCTCCAAGGATTAAACAAATCTGAGGAGGGAGATAGCAATCTCGCTTAGCAACTTGAGTAGAAGCCTCACTACTCTGGCTTTGTTTAGACTCGGCTGCAGGTCTGCAAAACATACACAACGAGTCTGGAGAAAATCCGTTACTACCTAACTCCCCACCACGCCCTGACAACCCTCCAAAAGTAAAACCAATGCCGCGCCCCTAGGGGACACTTTACACATCTGGCCGCCAGACATGTACAACATAGAAGGGACGACTTGCTGCTCCTGTACTCCGAGTGCCATCGTCTCCTCCCGGACACAAGAGAAGTGCATGCTAAGCCAAAGGATATCTTTCAAGAAGGCATATATCAAGACTCAAGATGTCTGTACTCTGCTTTCATTTCTTCCCAGACACTCGTCCTGCTTGTTTCTATGAGGTTTCTTTCCTGACGCTCCAGCCAAGGAACTTCGCTCTTCATCTGACCTGCGCACATTATTTACTCCTGTAATTCAGCTTTAACCTATTGTCACCAGCTTTTTAACTTTGATACCGCAAAGTATTGAGCTCCATCCCCATCTCTACCCCGTCATTGAGTCTTCTAAACATTAAAATGCGTTAATCCTAAATGCACTAATCCTACACGTCCACTTAATGATGCTAACCCCTTATTTTTCCCTTTCTTTCCTCTTTGAATCTGTCATGCCGATATTCCTTTGTTAATTAACTCTTCGTCATTACTGTCCGTTACCTATGTGTCTTCGCTGTCGTTTGAACTTCGTCTTCATCGTCGTCGATCGTTGTGTTCCTTCATGCACAACTATTGACCTTGTTTGTTGTTTGTTGTTTGTGTCGCTGAGTCATGTGTGATACTTCACTACAGAAATTATTATTATTTCATTTTAGTAGCGTAAACAGGAACTACTTTTTAAACAGAAAAACATGCCAGAATGTCGTGCAGAGGCGGATCTTGATGACGGGGTGGGAGGAGCGGGTGGTGGTAGCGTCGTCGCATGCAGGAAGAGGAGAAGAATGAAAAGCTTTGTGTTGGTTCTCTCCCGGATCCCTTCCCCCTTCACCTTATGTTTTGTTTACGCACTCGGTGACTCCAGAAGGCAAGGTCACCTTATACCTTTACTGCACCAATACTTACCGAGCAACACTTTCTGAGAAAGAAACCAAAACACTTAACTGTTTAAAGTTGTCTGAGAATGTTAAAGGTGTAGTAGATATCTGCAAAGAGACTAACCAAAATAAATTGGAGAACCTGGGAAATCGGCAGAAAAGAAAACCCTGTACAAATTTGTTAGCTAAGATGCACATCACACAGATGTCGCCATGTAATTACATTTACCTTGTCTTACTCACCTGCGCACAGATTTACGCCCAAGTGATTAAGGTACTTACGCATTTTCACTGATTTGTTTGTGGAGTTGAGTGATAAACTGACTCGTTATCGAACTTACTATTATTTCCAGGGTCTGACAAACGACAACAAGTCAGAGTTGTTTTTTTTCTTTCGTCTTCAGACTCACTTGAGGTGAAATGTGTAGATGAGTGGCTCGCACTGACATCCTCACAGTTGCCAGGAGACAGCTCTCTGTGGTCCATCACGAGCGTCCGAGATGCCGGGAAGAGAATTCTTCTGGGTGTTAATCTTGTCATCTTTGTGTCACAGGGGTAGGTCACGTGAGACTTTCATCATCATGAACATCTGTGCAAGCTTTTACTTCATTTATCATAGTGATGTGGTTAGTACAAACTGACTTTGTTTCTGATTAAAATAAAATCGTTCTGAAGCTGATTTAGAAAATTAAGCGACAGTGAAAATAAGGATAAGGATGTTGTAAATGAAACTTTGACATTTTTTATGGTAAATTGTTGACTTTTCTTGCATTGTTCTTGCAGGGGAATCTTACCCACAGGGGGCTCCCTTCTCCACATGTCTGACAATGTTTCCCAAGCACGGAGCGGTGGAGAAACAGCTCCGCCCGTCTCCATTCTTCATTTCACTCTCATCTAACACGTATACACCAGGTCAAGTCATCACAGGTGAGATAAGAAATAGAAATCCAAACTGCAAACAACAATTACTTGACTGACAGTTGGACTAAGAAAACTCCGGTGTTTGTGTGCTTGTGTTTGTTGGTGTGTGAGAGTGTGTTTGTTAGTATGTGCCTGTGTGTTGGCATGCTAGTATTCGTGTACACGTTGATGTAAGCGCCAGTCCGTGTTGCATTGTGTTTAAACAGATAAACAGTTAGATGACTATGACGATGACCATAAAAAAGACAAAACAAACAGATGTTCCAAAGGTTGGTAATGTTGTCGTGTACCATCGTAAAGCTAGTGCTGGGCTGTCGTGCTTTCCCTTCTCCCATCCCCTGATTTCTCTTACTTTCATCTTTTCTGATCCATTTTGTGGCAGTGGAGTTGACCTCTACGAACGGCACGCTGTTCCGCGGTCTGCAGGTCAAGGCCACGAGGAGTCAGGGAAACTCGGAGAGGGCGGTGGGCAGTT
This sequence comes from Pomacea maculata, assembly GCA_004794325.1. Classification (NCBI taxonomy): domain Eukaryota; kingdom Metazoa; phylum Mollusca; class Gastropoda; order Architaenioglossa; family Ampullariidae; genus Pomacea; species Pomacea maculata. Next base: position 29,451 of record SRHC01000085.1, on the reverse strand, counting down.
TCATGGTATCCCATGACAACAAGACGAAAGCTTTCACCTGTGACGGTAGCTACAAGGTGTGCAACTACCTTTGTAATGTTAAGTGTAGTTGTGAGTGAGTGGATGAGCGAGCGAGCGAGTGAGTGAGTGAGTGAGTGAGTGAGTGAGTGAGTGAGTGAGTGAGTGAGTGAGTGAGTGAGTGAGTGAGTGAGTGAGTGAGTTTTTTTGTTCATCGGTTATGGACTATATTTCTCCAAACGGTGATAAACATTCGGCATCAGTGCTTAAATTCTGCGATGCATTTGTAGGAAATTATCTTCAATAAACAGGCAAACAGAACTAACAGGGTGCAGCCCGGGTATCTCTGATAGCGCTCACTGGGTCTGACATCAGACAGTGCTAGAAACCAAACAGTCGAGATATGAACATGACAGTTGTGAAAGCATGAACGGGACTGGAGCCCCAGGGGAAACTAAGCAGTCACCGTGGAGAGTCTGGGCTCCGCGATTCTCTGGGTAATGGACTTTAATGGTAATTGCTAAATAACTGCTGGCGCTCTATCTGACAAGGTCGTCTGCCCCTGATTGTGTTGTAGAGTATGGCGACCCATGCCAACGCTGCAGATGTCAGGCGAGTCGTACTGAAGTGGACTGCACCCAGAGAAAACATAGGAGACATCGTCTTCCTGTGAGTGACTTTACAATCATAAGGCAAGCGGCGGGTCCAACATTTGTAACTCTGTGACTTTTCCATCGTCCTAGTAATTGTCCTAACACTTCTGACATTTACACTAAATTACCCTTCTAACTGCCGGTAAAATTAGTTCTGGCCTCGTACTTGTACTTTTATTCGATGGTTTCTGCAAAAAAATTTCCTTCGTTCAGTGCATTGTTTCCCCTCCTTTCATACGTGTGCCCTATGGCGCCCTCTAGCACCCTGTGTCGTTGTATTTAGCGCTTGCAGGGTGTACAAACGTCACTAGTCTTTAGCCTACATGTCAAAGTACGAACCTGTAACTCGTCACAGTTAGTGTGGAAGCATTTAGCGTATGTTTCCCATCGTTGGTACATAAAAGTCATGTTTTGTGTAGAAGTTGTCAGAATACATCTTACAGCGGATTGAGCTGTCGACATCGTTTTGCTACCTCAGTCCTCCAGACAAATAATTACGAATGTAACTTGATCTCAACAGGGCAACTATTGTTGAGAAATTCGACACGATTTGGTATGGCATCAAGTCGACTCTTAGAACAGCCAGTCCTTCAAATTTGGTGGAGCAGAGCAAGGTCTGACTATTTTTTTTAAAGAGCCAGTTGTTGAGTGATGATGTTAGGATATAGTGAGGATGATAATAGGATATTGTGATGATAATAGGATAGGATGCAGAGATAATGATAGGATATAGGGATGATGGACGGATATAGTTTGTTTTTCCCCACTCAGTCGGGAAGGGGGATCACCCATTGCTCCTCGGTATGTATTTCCGTTTCCTGAGGAGACATGAGCTAATGTAGTGTATGAGCAGCAAATTTTCAGTAAAATGTTTTCAAATATACCATTTACTTATACTTCTTGTTTACAGACTCAAAGTCGTTTACTTAGCTTTCAATTAAAAACAATATTTTTCAAAATTCGAATGAGGTAAGACGCTCTTTGCTGGAGAAGATGCGACACATAACACATGACAGCAACCATCGATAACATTTGATCCGCCAATTCATAGTCATGTGATCATCACTTTCAGCTTCCGGAGCTGAACAGCAGTATGGATGATGTGGACTTCAGCTCCTGCGGGTCCGAGAAATCGTGTTTCCTGTATCCACGATATTGCAAGTCGTCTGACTGTCTCGCTGCGGCGTCCTTCCGGCACATTGATGACAAGTTCTTGCAGTTTGAGCTCATGGCCAAAAATGTTTCCTACATTTCCATCGGGTTTTCAGAGGATGTGAAAATGGTAATTCATAGTCGGATGAGAGAACAGGGCTGAAAATACTTGTATGAATAGGCAAACGTGTGTGAACAGTGTGTGAACAGGCAAGGAGAGAGGGAAACCCTCGTGCCTGTGTGGTTGCATATAACATTTTACGTGTGTGTCTTTGCATGCGTGCGTGTATGTGTGTGAATCTGTGTGATTGATAGAGGGACAGCTTTATAATTTCCACTCATGAGTGAAAGCTACTTGATAAATTTCTATACTTATGTATATTACTAAATATTTAAAAAACATGCAGACACATGGTGGAATTTAAATATTTTTGAGTGAGTGAAGAGAGAGAGAACACTTTCGGATACACTGTTGGACGGTCATCGTCGTCAGGCTGGACGTCGTCGGTGATGACCAGAGTTTTTATTTCAGGGCGGCGACGAGACCATCAGTTGCACTGCTGACAGCGGTGTGTTGTCTGTACAGCATGGCGCCAACCCCAAGCAGTTCAATGACCGCATGGTGCGGGTGAGTCGTCATCATTACTTTCATCGAACAACCACCATCTTGAAAAGTCGTTAGTTCTACTAGCTGAACACCTCGTGGTATGCGGGTATATATATTAAAGCAGGGGTTAAGATTTCTTATAAAGGTGGTTATCACTAACGCATAAAACCCAGAAAGCTAATATCCTATTTCTCACTAGGACCAGCTCTCCAATCTTCGAATCAAGCAAGCCGATGGAATCATCATGTGTTCCTTTACTCGACCGGTCATGGCGGTCACACGCACGGTCAACCAGTCAGCACCCGACTTGCAGTTTGTAGAGAAGGTCTTTGACCTCTCCAAAGAGTATCACGTGATGCTGGCTTGGGGAACAGTTAAGCTCGGTATGTTCGGTTCAGCTGACATTTAGAGAACACAACTGAAAGGTTTGGGTGCTGGTACTGACAGTCGAGATTTGCCGGGCAAGACTGCTATATCTTCTGGTTATTTTATTCATGTGTTTATGAAAGAGAGAAAAAAGTTTCTATTTTAAATTTGGAAGAGATGAAGGCGTTCATTTTACTTTTCTTGATTTTAAGAGATCTCGTTGGTAAAGTTATCTTACGTGTTACTTGAGTTGTATTTTGAGTTATGGTTTGGCAATGTTTATTTCTATAACACAACAAAACACAATTCCTTCCCTCGTTACAAAAACGAGCAACAAATATTGTTCAAAGGGAGTGAACCGGAAACATTCTGTGGGACGTAGGAAGCGAGTTCAATGCTTCTCATAAATTTAATATTACATATAAAATATGTAGACTACATTAAATAAAAAAGTTATTTCTGTGTCCTTTTACTATTTAATTTTTGTCCCTTTCGTTGTCAGGAACGGACGTGATAAACAAACACGTTGATCTGCCAGTAGTGACCGACCGAAAGGTGAACTTTCAAGGGAAAGACATTTACCGAGGCAGTTCTCTACCTCTTGAAGTCAGAGCACATGGTGAGATGTCTTGGCTTCCTTGCTTGCTGTGTGTTCTGTGCATCTTGTGTTACTGTACTTAACAGCTATCGTCTGTCTTTGCTTTCTTCCAGCATCTATGTATGAATGCATGTATGAATATATGAATGACTTTGACTTGTGATTTCAATGTGACGTACACAGTTCAAGACCAGCACCGCCTTTTTTTTTTTTTTTTTTTTAAAGAATGAATTTTCAATTATTTTGAATCCCAGCGGGGCTGATGGCGTTAGCCTGGATTGTGCTGGCTGGGATAACCACGGCGATGTCTCGCTATTATAAAGACTGGTTTGGCGAACGCCTCTTGTTAGGCACAAAAGTCTGGTTTCAGGTTGGTAGACCTCAGTCCTTTTGAAAGAAACAACTAGTGCCAGTAGGAAATTATCTAGGAAACTTTTTTTGAGCAATACTTAATTGCATGTACCTGGTAAACTAAAATTATACACCATTGTTTTAAGCCTCAGCTCATGTATTTGTTCTTATAAAATTGCTTAATGTCACAACAATTATATCACTTTGACACATTAGTAAGAGCGTCTGTCCCAGTATTTCTATATATATGTATACTCACACTTTCTACTCATTCTTTGATTAATCTGATGACGTGTGTAAAGTGCCCTGGAGGTTATCCAATGGAGAAAGTTAAGTTATATAGCCAGGAAATCTGAAGCATACAATTCCATATAATTGAAAGTGTCAAAATGTTTCAAAATGTATTAACTTTCGCTAAAGTCTATTAAAAAGTGGATGATAAAATACTTTTCTTACACAATTAAGTCGTTATTAAAAGCCTAAAAAAAACCCTGAAGGGTTGAACGGACTCATGGCCTTCCATTTTATTTATTTATTTATTTATAGCTTCATCGGGCTGCAGCTATCTCGACTGTCCTATTTGCGTCGATTGGACTCATCATCATTTTTGTTTACCTCAATGGACTAGTCACGGTACGTGTAGGTGATAACAGCATTTCTATAACATGTTGGAATTTATTCTGACATGCTCAACAGTTTCTTTGGCACGCTACACAGCTTCTCTAAAACCCTGCACATCCATCCGACATGCTGAAAAATGTTGGAGCGTCCCTCCGACATCATACTGGATAGCTCCTTTAACATTATGCACAGTAGTTTTTGTGTGTGTGGACCTTTCTTCGGCCAAGGGACATTAATAACATTTATAAAATGACACGAATTTAAATATAAAGATTTATAAATAACATCTTTCGCGATCCATACAAAATTCTAGCTCTTGTTTGTTTCTCCAGAAAGAGCTAAATCACGTAGCAGTGGGCCTGACTGTAACCTCCTTGATGGTGATTCAAATTATTGGCGGTTTGGCGAGGCCGGACCCAAAGTCCTCCTGTCGGCCTGTTTTCAACTGGTTACACAGGATCTCAGGGTTTAGTGCTCACATCCTTTCAGGTAGACAATTATTATTATTTTTTTTTTTTGTCGTCAGTGTTCTTGTTCTCTCAATAAAACTACAAGTAGCGACGAAAAATACTAAGGCGAATGGCGCAATCTGGGGTCGTAGTTATGAGGAAGAGGTAATGTTACCCCAGGGTTAGCTGAGGATCTGAAAGAACGGCTGATACTCAAGAGGGCCACAGTCAGGGTTTCTAGGGTCCTGTGTAAAGAACGGACTTAAAGCAAACCATGGCTTTGATTCTAGCTTATCACTACAGTCCACCCAGAAAGTAACCATAGCAAACGCGGTATGTTGCAGCTGCAGCGATGTACCTGGCGTTCAACATCCGGTTCGTGTCTCGCGTGATGCGAGACTTTGGTGTGGCCATCCTGACGGGCTGGGTGGCTGTGCAGATTGTGTGGACCATCGTCTTCGAGCTGAAACGCTGCTGTCCGCCAAAGACTAGTGAGTACCCGGAACTAGAGTCGGCTACCCCAATCCCTCCCCTACACTCACTTGGGCATGCATACACACGAGCAGGCACGCACATGTCCTAATTCGGTGTATTGAATGCAGGCGAGAGTTTAAAAAAAACACGTGTGTACCTCTGACATGCAATTTATTGTCTGGTTTCCAGCGGATAAAAACCGAGTTTTGTCGGTGAAAGAGGTGCTGAAGTCAGTAGACACCATCCTGCTTGTCGCCTACTGCCTTTCGCTGCTTGTGGTATGGGCCGCAACCATCTCTTCTTTCATCGTTTATTGAAACTGCTGTCTCCCCTGAGTCGCTCTCTCACGAACTTTTGTGACAACAACTGGGATAACGTGTCATGAAAGACAAGAGCAAATAATAAACGTCAGTGCTCAGGCTTTGGTCAAGTGTGTGGCAACAAATCTTTGATGTTTGGTGTTAATAACAAAAGTCTTTCCACACCAACTAGGATTCACCCGCTCTGTGCACTTGAGGAAACGTGGTACCGTGTGTAGTAAGTGACGAAAGTTTACTTATTATGTGAAGAGTGGAAGGAAAGACGAGTAAAGTGCACGAGAAAGTTAATAAACTTCAGTGTCTACATCACATGATTTTTGTGTAATTCTTTCTGTTTTATGCCATATTTATCGCATAATCTTTAAGTCTGTAGTAGTGTTTAAAATATAACTTTGTGATTGTTTAAAAATTCGTGCACATAAGGAATACTACACGCTCATCCAAAACGTTTCCATAGCACCAACACAGCGTAGTGGTGCAAGAAGATTTTAATCTCTGCACTTCTTCCAAACAGTCAACACTGATAACATTTGTTTTCATTGTCTTTAATATTTTACAACATGAGTCACATGCATGACATTGTTAAATTTTTCCAATACCAATCTCATCGTTTCACTAACGTGTAATAAGTGTCATCTATTGTAAAACATTTGGACCTGAAAGCATTTCTCAATTATTTAAACAAAGCATGGGACTCATTTGCAACTCAGGAAGGATGCCATGCAGAAAGTATAAAGCAGTACTACACACATTTTACAACATTTGCTGTTGATCCCACCGCATAACTTTGTCTTCGCTACCAGCCGGTGTCTGGGTGTAATAATTGGCTTCTGTCCTCAGCTGTTCTCGACACGCATAAATGTAAAAATCACTTCGAGAGAAAAGCAGCCATAGAGTCCTCGCTTCTGGTCTGCTTCATTCGGAATGCCTCCGTCTCTACTCTGTGGTAGCACGCACGTCGCATATGCTGTTGTATGTTCGGTTCCGCTCGTCTATCTGCAACAGCTCAGTCATTTGCTTCTTTTCCAAGGCCTGAAAGCACACAGGACATGCTAGACATGAAAATTATATTCATTAAAGAAATACACACATTATCTACTTAAATTTTTAAGTAGTATGTCCCCACCATCAGTAAGGAATTCGCGTATTTAATAAGGAACCAATGAATGTTTACTCTAATACAAGAAAGGGGTTGTGACTGTTTGAACACCGAAGGATATATTTCAACCAGTTCACAACTATAATAAACTGGAAACTTATTTTTTCTTGACAATGAGTGAGAAAGGTTATACAGATTTGGAACTATTTAATTCAAAAGATTATGTTTGCTATCATGTTATATATCACATTAACCATATGATTTAGCTCTACTACAAGCAAGAACTCCTTGTGCAGAAGTTTCAGTTTTTGTAGATCGACAATTTTAAATTCTCTCTGTTTACTTTCATTTTGACCTGCACAATGGGAAACTACTTTCTAAAATTGACCAACTGTGTCTAGTTTGAAATGATTTCTTACCCTAAAACAAGCTTTACATATCATTTTTTTCTTATTGAAGCAAGTCTACTAAGTTTTAAAAATCATAATCTGGTAATTATGATGATAGTTTCTTGTACACTGATATATTACTATGAAGAATACACAAAGCAACATTCCAGAACAGAAAACTATACCTCTATACCTTAAGAGATAAGGTATATATACCTAAAACTATACCTTAAGTCTCTTTTTCTTCTTCTCTTCATCTGATTCGTCCTCACTGGAGTATCTGTGCTTCCTTTTCTTCTTCTTTTTGTCCTTGTTCTTCTTTTTTTTCTTCTCCTGCTGTGATGTTAAACAAATAAGTTCCTTGTTTCATTTACAACTTTATACACATAAGAAGCAACAAGAGAAGAAACAATGTAAGTCAAACATCATCAAAAATCTGTATATGACACCTGTTTACTAGCTTTATTTGAAGATTATGTCCAGATACTCAGGCTTCCTTCCTCATCAAAGTCAGCAAAAATCCTAAACCCTTTCAGATCAGCCAATCAAATGCATAAAAAAATATTTGAGTACTGATCAGAGATCAGGCTTGTAATTTGAATCTTTCACTTACAGGTAATGTGAACCATTTCACTTAATGCACTAAGGGACAATGTCCCACTTGCTTTTTCACCTCAAAGCAAAGTGCAATATTTAGCTGCTACAATCTGAAACCCTGAATTTTCTACATACCTTGTCAGGCTGGTCATCTGTGGATGTCTCTCTAAGTGCCACTGTCCCTTGCTCTACACTAAGGTGACTGGCTATACCAATGCTTTCCTGCCAATATAAAAGGCTTCGTTCACACCATCACTTGGCAGAAACAAAGATAACAGTCTCAGCTGATCTTGGATTTTATCAAGACTTTTAATCCACTGGCAACAAAACTTAACTAACCCACTTCCAATGACATGGTAATATATCATGCCAAATCAGAAAAGAAAATTAAGCCTTTAAAAACTTGTATATTAGGGGAGGGAGAACCTGTTTGTCCCTATATAACTGCAATATTTGAATTTCATCACAAAATTTTACTTTTTCTACATTCTAATAATGTGAAGACTGCTGTTCCGCTAAAGCAGATAAGATAGTTTTGGTGTACAACACGTTATAATGAAATATACAGGTAGAAACTCAGAACTTCTGTAGAGATCTCTTGTCACCTAACAGAACCCTAGTCATCATAAAATGCTTCACCATTAAACAAAGTCTTACGCCCCGCTCACCTGTTCAGCTACGATGCCAGCTTCGCCTGTGCAGTAAGACTCCTCCACCAGGGAATAGCAACATTTGTAGCCCCACCGTCCATCCCTCCAAAATGAACCCCAAACACTCTGCAATAAAATCAACAAGTGTACATGAGTGCATAGTAACCATGGCACTGAGAAGCCAAGTCCTGCAATGTTGACATCATATACCATCAAGGCTCCTCCATAAATCTAGTTTTATGAACTAGTTCTCAGACTACACAAGCTCTTTATCCAAAGCAATCATTATAGATTCTCTTATAGCTGCATACCTGATGATTGTTTGGAAACACATCTTCATATCTAGACTTGACAGCAGCCTTCTCTTGGCCTTTGATGACCGTGCCATGCCTCGAGTATTCGACATAGTCCTCCTGTTAAACAGGCAAGAATGTCCAGGTACATTAATCTGCTGGATTTATTTTATCAATTCAGCTTTCGCTCACACAAAGATGCACTGACTCACTTAATGCACTAAGGGACAATGTCCCACTTGCTTTTTCACCTCAAAGCAAAGTGCAATATTTAGGTGCTACAATCTGAAACCCCTTTCCCTCATCTTATGTTATTTATTATCCTCATTAGTAAGCTTTTAGTATGTAGAAATCTTGCCCAAAGCCAGTTGTTTGTGTTTGATGCTGTGCCAGCAACAAGGGATATATCATGGCAACAAAAGTAACTTTAAAAGTTTAGGGACAAAACTTCCCAAGTCATATAACCATAACATTCTTTAAAAAGTCAACACAATAACAAAATGTAAGAGTGAATAAAGCGTAAAAAGGGGTGGTGAAGCCCAAAAAGGCCACCAACAAACCAAAAATCAAAAGAAAACTATCAGGACATAAAATTTCTTAAATTACATGATAAAGTCCTATCTTCCTTAAAAATGTAAAGATTGCTGCCGATGGGATGGGCCCGATCAAGGAAAACAAGTAATTCTATTCATAAAACTGCCAATGGATAGTCTGGAGCTCAGGACAAACAATCAAAATATGTAACACATTAAAATTTCCCCTACACCATGGAAAAAGTCTAGCAAGGACCACCTCCTACCGCCTCATGTGATGGCACGATGGTAGGTGGTTGGAAAGACAGGGAAGAGTGGCATATAATTTATTTTGGCCTAGAGTGTCCAAGTTACATTGCCATAAGGACTGAACGAAGGCTGAGAAGAAAGATTTACAGTCTGATGATATCAGAGACTGTAATTTGCCAGGGAACTGACATGCAGCCTTGTCTGCTCGGACATTACCCTTACCAGCAGGGCCAGGAGCCCGAATAAAAACAATGTCTTTGTTTCTCCGAATGAGTGCTGCATGAATTTTATTAAACTGAACTACAAGAGGGTGGTCAAAATCATTGGAAAGAAGAGTTTGGAGGGCAGAAATAGAGTCTGAAATAATCAAAAAGTTGTGCTCCAAAGAGCTGTGAACATGCTGCAAGGCTAGCAAGATGGTGTGAAGTTGCGCAGTGAAAATTGAACAGCCATCTGCCCATCGGACTGAAGCAGCCTGATGCGATTGGCAGGACAGAACTGCTGCCGCAGCGACCAGGCCACCACTTGGGATTTTGGAGCCATCTGTAAAGATGGAGCAGAATCCAGGATAGTCAGAAAGGAGTTCATGAAAATGTTGGAGAAAAATGAAGTCACTAGTGACCCCATTTTTTAAAAGCTGTAAGATCAAGACAAATCTCTGGAACAGGAAGGGTCCAAGGATGAGCTGTTAGTAGAGAAAGAGGCTCTACCTGTTGAATATCTATTCCGGCAGCTTGTAGGTGAGGTGCTACACGGAGTGATATTGGCTTTTGCTCCTTGGTATGAATGGCATACAGGGCAGCACGCTGAGGTCCGAAAACAGCATGGTATGCAAGGTTTCCAGGATGAGCTTTTAAACGACAGACATACGATAGCATGAGTTTTTCTTTTTTTAATAAGCACAATATAAATATATGACAGTTATCACACTGATTATTACAAGTCCATTTTCATTCTCAAGACACATTCATTCAGTATAGAAGGGGGGAAAAGAGTAGAGAGGAAAGATGTGGAGGAGTGAAAGACAGAACTAGTGAGAACATTCCAGCTTCCATTAACTGTGCTTATATTAATAATTTTTGATATGGTTTTCACATAACTTCAAAATATTATTACTTAAAATACTATGGTATCTTTCTATATTATATCTGTTTTGCAATCAAGGTCTAACACTTCTTGCTCTGGAGTTATCAAGCAGATCAGGACTCTCTTTGATCTCAACAACGACAAGCCAGCACAGAACTTTACAAGAGACAGCACCATCAGCCCGAACTGACTGACCAGAAGGAAAGATCTACCAGATTCCAACAACAGGGTATGGCAAGAACAACTAACGGTCAAGGCCGAGGCTGCGGACTACACAAGGGGCAGTGTCAAAAGTCATGTGACATGTTGGAGCAGAGTGGGCAGTCAGAGTGACATGAGTTACAGTGAATGGATCTCTCAAGGTGATAGTGAAGAGGATGAGGTATTTGTATTCCAATAACTTAAATGTGTATAGTATGCATGTGTTTAGAATGTAAACTTTTTACCCTATATAAGACAATTTTTCACTGAAAGGATGTACTCACCATTTTGATATGACCCCCCTTCACAAGCAACAGTTACAAGACTTGTTCAATAACCAGGATGGAAGTGTTTTCCAAATACTCCATCACAGATTATTCATAATAAACTGTCATATTCAAGAGACAGAGGGATTTGTGCAGGAGAGCGGCAAAACCCTTCAGATAGCATGAGTTTCAAACGACGGAGAGAGAAAGTAAGGCTCACCAGCTTCTGCGAACAAACTTTATACAGGAGTGGTAACCAAGGCAACCAAACAAATGTGGAGCCCTTGATGTTGAATAGGATTGAGAATTTTGAGGTAGGACTCTCAAGCAGAGACACAGATGATGGATCCAGTCTACCTTGGAGCGGACAAGGGCACGATACAGACCAAGCAGGTTTGAGACGGGCAGGAAGTAAAATATCTAAGCACTAAAGCAAAAGGCTTGTGGCTATTGGATCTAACAAGTTGTTGGCTTAGCTTTTAGAATAATCATCTTTACATCGCGTCAGAGACAAGTCAAAATTTGGTCAGAGAGCATCCCAGAAGAACATTACAAGACGCTGTCAGGCACCGATATCGAGGCCAAGGATAATCAAATGTCTGATATCTTGTTGGCAAAATAATCACAAAACACTTTCAGCCTTACAAAGGTTGTGTAGCAGGATAGGTAGTGGGCAGCAGTTTTGCCTTGCTAATTTCAGTCATTCGACTGCAGATGTCGAAAAATGTCTTGGAGGAGGTGCAATTGATAATTTGAGCCTGAGGATGTGATGTTTTGGTCTTGTTGATACAATCTGCAATGCTTTGCTTTGTGGCGTTATAAGTCTCTTTGTGAATTGTGAGTCCAGTCTTTAGCCAAACAGACTCAGCTTCCCAGCAAGTGCACTTTAGCTCACAGATCTGTGAATACTAATGTGCACATTTGGACTGGTGCATCAGACGACAAGACACTATTCTACACAAAACACAATCCAGTTGCTCAACAGAGGGTGGATGGAGCAGCACCATTTGCAGTTGTGCTTGGAATGCTAAATTACATTAGCAAATAACATTTACATGGGTGACTAATAGTACTTATATGTAACGATGTATTTAATTTTCTTATTACTCTAATATGTGATTATACTTAATCATACTATTAGAAGAAAATCATGTAACAAGGAATGCAAAATAAAGCAAACTTGGATGGACAATGCCAGCATAACTGTACAGGGGAGACTATCAAAATCAGGATCTGTGCTGCCTAACAAACCACACCAACAAACTCACTGTTTGAGCCAGCAGCAACTGCTTAGGAGGAGCCTCTAAATACTCCTGTCCTCCATATCGATCAAGCACACTGTCCTTAGCTGTCTGCTTGAAGGTGTCACGGCGCTGCAAGAATTCCTTGTGCAGAAGCTCCAGTTTTGTAGGATCAGCCTGCAGGTGGACATCTGTGCCTTTCTCATAAGCCTCCCATGCAAATACTGCAACAGGTTATGTCACTTTTTTCACAAATTTCTGTGAAAAATTATGGCCTAAATTATTAAACGCATGAACAAGAATAATGAAAGGATAATATTAAAGATAGCTACCAGAATTACCCTGTAAACAGCCCGGGCTCAGCGAGTTTATAAATAGCATTTACGAAAAACAATTTAAAGACCAATTAACAATTTATCTGTTCAAAAGAATTGTTTAAAAAGATATATACAAGATTATAGTTATAAACATGTTTCCATCTTATGCACTGTGCCTAAAAGATGGATAGCTTACATTGCTTCCTAGCAAATTCCTCTGCATCTCCAGATAATCTTACAGCGTTCTCACCAATATACAGCGTTTCTCTGCAAAAGAGAAATAAGTGATATAAGAAAAATTTGTTCTTCATACTAAATGTTTGAGAACATTTTTGACATGCATGTGCAAGCTATTCTTCTCCAAACAGTAATTAGGCACATTCCCTTTTAAAAATTAAATCTTAAGTTAAAGTCTGCAACTCCCTCTTCACGGATAACAATAAAGGGAACACAACGAACATAATTCTTTTCAAAATTCTTGACACCAACTTGGAGCAACCAGTGTGAGAATGGCTTTCATAAAATTAGTCAACTACTTACATTATCGCATCTTTTCCAGAACCCTGAAAGGGGTTGTCTCTCATTGATCTTGTCTTGGGATCGTAGTGTGCGGAGTTGAGATCTAGATTGAACAGGTACTGTAGAGAAAACAAAACAAAACAAAAAAAAAAAACAACAGAAAACAATATGAATGGAAGGCATGAATGAGACTATGACCAAAAAATCATGCTAGAAATTGGGGTTTGGGAAAAAAAAAAATAAACTGCAGATTTTATACAAAGTTAGCAAGTAAAATATATATAAAATTATTCTTTTTACTGAAAATCCTTCTATTTTTACAAATCCTTGTAAAAATTAAAAAAGTCAAAATTTTTAAAAGACACAATAATGCCAAGAAGAGTGTATATCTCATGGAAAATATTGTCAAAATGGAGCATTTCTGTACCTTTGCTGTATCTTCCCGGATACGAAGATTCCTCACAGTGATGCGCTTTTGACCAGTCATATCCATATCTTCTGCATACTTGTCCTCGTCATCACCTACCTACAGGAAAAAGTACAGCATTTGGTTATGATGCAGTGTAGTTGATGCTAAAATCCATGCATCCATGCATGCAAGAATCTAAATGTAAGTCTATGTTAACGCAATATTCTTCAAAACAATAATAATGAGATTACTTGTTGAGTGCCTGCTTTGCCTTAAACACAATACAGTGGAACCTCAGTTAATGAACACAATCCATTCTGGAAAGTTGTTCCTTATCCGAAACAATTTTTCCATAAGAAATAAAGCAAATAGATTTAATTGGTTCCCAGCCCCTGTTGACTTGCTAATGTCTGAAAGTTACAGGCTATATAGGTTTTTTTTCTAATGAGAACAGTTATAATACAATATAAATGGAGTTAAATAAACTTTAAAAACATTAAAGAAAGCATTTCAACATTAAAAAACTTGCCGTTTTGATAGTGTGGGTGGATGGAGGTGTTGGGAGGAAGGGGTAGAATTACTGCTTGGATTCCCCATGAGCACGTGACATTGTAAAATCGGGGGTGATTTCCCTTTTCTGTTGCTTCTGCCTTTTCTTTTTTTTTTGTAAAACCAATCCTAACTGTGTCTTGAGTGCGAATGATGACATACTGGTCAGTCATGTGTGGTTCAATTGGCTTTTCGTTATCCGAAATTTTGTTCGCTATCCAAAGCAAATTTTCTCCAGCAAACCCTCATAACCCTCAACAAAGCAAAAATGATAAATTTACTTTCTTTGAAAGTGTCTTGAATCAATGGCTCTAAACACTTACCCTCTCAAGTTTTTTAAATTTTTCAAATACTTCCCACAGATGTTCATCTGCATCAACACGACTCCAGTTGTCACGCTTACTCTCAAAATCATACTTAGATGTTCTCCTTCTTAGTGGCTGAAAATAAGTAGCATTTATTATTAAGAGATGTTCATCTATTCAGCTATACCACAAAATAAAAATCAAGCACTTTATCTTCAAGAAAGCATAATCATTCCTCAAAATATATTTTATTAATATCACCTTTAAGTCCAAGACTGGTACTTCCCAGTGACCCTGTCCTGACCATGATCATGCATAATGTGAGTCTGTAATTTACTCTATGTATGAGTGGATGTCTGTTGTAGAAATGAGCGTGTCTACTATATGTGCATATGAGTGCATGGTTCTTAGTGGTTCAGTCTGTATATCATTTCTGCAAAGTGCACTGAGCAAATCAACGGAAAAACGCTATATAAATCTTCATTATTATTATAGGGAGAGCAAATCAACGGAAAAACGCTATATAAATCTTCATTATTATAAGGAGATGAATTACCGGACCTCTTATATGAAATAAATTTTATCACTCTTTAAGTTTTGAGAAAATACGAAGAATAGAGTAGACTGACAAACTTATGAGAATACCAAAACCTTTGTAACACATATGTTTATAGAGTACAGCATTTAAAATATTAAATACTTAACATAAAATCCAAAACACACATGCACCAAATGAAACTATATAGTCAACTTGCATAAACTATTAATGGAGCTAACATAAGCAAAATATTAGCAATTGTTTGTATAAGCTAAGAATAAGGAAAGCTTGTCACAGACCTGTTGTCGTTGATGACGAAGTGTAGGAGTCTTGGCTCCTATATACCAAGGAGCCTGCATGATATACTGGGGGATGTGAGGATTAATATCCCTGAAAACAGAATCATAGCTCTTCAATCAATCCACTGTTGATAATAACTGTAATTTTATTCCTATTTCTCCCTAACTATTAGTCAACAAGTGTATAATTTTTCAAACTATACTTTGAAAAGTTTACTTTAAAACCTAAATTAACTCACGAGACACCACCGATCACGAGTTAAAACCCTAGCAATGATCACTGACACTTGTCTGTCTTGGTCCTACGTCACACGTAGGTTCGTCTCCTTGACCATCTCGGGAAGCTATTGTGGTTACTTGGCGGAAGGACACAATGGCCGATTTTTTATATTTTTATAAACATCGGCAATCGAAATAGTGGTAATTAAGTGAGAAACAATCATTTATTTCTTCTGTATTGCTCTCGTGCTCTGTAATTGTAGCTAAATATATTTTTGAAACGTTTCGACTGTCGCCACAGCCTTCTCACAAGCCTTGCCCGTTAAGTCTTGAAAATTGGGGCTCCCAGCATGCTGTCAAGTAAGCGCTGATAACATACACCGTTAATGTTAATGTTCCAAATTTTCTATAAATCTAAGTAATAATAACTGCAAGACCTGACAGCCATTCTGTGGTGTAATACAAAAGTTAGTTCCTCTCTCTCACACACTCAAAAGGAGGGGGGGGGGGAGAAAGAGAAATAGAACTATGCACAGTACTAGATGATCAAGGCTCTGGTTCAAGAAAGAGATAAGTTTGTAAAGACCTTTTGAAAGAAGTGTGTGTTTTTTGCGAATATGGAGGGGAAACTAGTGTAGTACAGATGTGTAGATCAAACTTTTTTTTTTAAAATTAAGGTGCATACAAGGAATGCAAAGGCGTGAAGGATCAGAAAAGGAATGAGAAGAGTGTGATCCTAATGCTAAACCATAGATGCAATGAGTTGAAACTGTCAAGCATAACAGCCCATTTTTTTTAAACCTTACTAAAGTTATCTGTAACACAAACGCGTGTATCTTCCAGAAATACTTTCATGCGCTTCTTGTGTCTATCAGTAAGCAAGTGGTTCTTCAAAACACTTTCGCCCATGGACGAAAAACTCAAGGATATTCTGTAGGCAGCACATTGTGCACAATGTTTATCTTTAGAGTCTTTTATCAACCAGTCTTTATATTTTTCTTCCTTTAGCCAGTTTTCCTAAAAAGAACAATTCACCGGCATTTTTTGAATCGTCAAGAAGACAAAGAAATGTGGTCACCCAACAAGATGAAAATCTCGCAAAATGCAAGTTCTTGTCGCGAACAAGGCTTGGCAGTCGTGTGATTAAAATAGTGGTGAGGCCAAGAATCCTCTGCATTTCACGCCAAAGTTGACTCCGAAAACAAATTTGTGGATTTATAAGAGGCATGAAAAATAAATCTGTGGTAAAATGTAACGACGTCTGTGAGGAATTGTAAGGACCACATGGCAAACATAAGGATTTATAAGGCCTTACGGCGAAAATTCTCCACGTAAGGACTTTGGAAAATAAATTGCCTTAAAGTTATAGAGAGAATAAAAAAGAAATCAAACTAAAATTTAAGAATAAACAATTAGTCAACAAGCTACAATATTCAACAAATTACAAAAACCTAAAAATGTTTTGAACGTATGAACAAAAGGTGATGCCTTACTTCCCCTTTTCATCTTTCATGGCTGGTGCTGTGCCAGCTTTACGGGCTTCTTCTAATTCTTTCATTTTTTTCCAGCCCTCTCGGGACTGTTTTTTAATCTCACCATATCCTGCAGACTGCTCTGATCTTGCCAGCCGCGCAATTTCAGACGGTGGCAAGTTCAACCGGAAAGTCATGATAACTGTTAGGTGTTGACAACCCTGAAAAAAAAATAAAAGCATAAAATAACTTAGTGGAAGCAAGCAATAAAACATCTCTTAGATAAAAAAATCATCTTGTCTAACAAAGATTTTGTGTGAACAAGTATAGGTATAGTATGAACTTAATATCTCACCACCATCCATCCAAAACAGATTTTAGGTGAGAAGGGAGGGTGGTGATATAAAGTGTTTTTACTCCAACAAGAACAAATTTTGAGATATATCTGTTCTGCGTAAAACTGTGGTGAGATGCGAGATTACAAACTGAGACTGTATTTAATTAAAAGGATATAACTGAATACTCCCTATTTCAAGACGATGCATACCTTAATCAGGGCTTCTGCTAAGGCTAAATTCTTTGGGGTCCCAGGGACCCCTTCTTCAGATTTCTAAGGGGGTCCCAGGCTAACTCTAAGGGGTCCCTTTACAATGTGAAAAAAAAAATAATCAACAAATCAACATACTTTGTTCAATTGCCTTTCAGGCACACAAAGCACTGTAATGTCTAGTCAGAAACGGCGAGATTTCTGTGCCGTGAAGTCTGTGCAAGCATCTGTGATGAGCTTATGCTCACTTTCTTCCCGTTTCTGAGACGATGATTTTAACCATGCTGTCAACGACATGGGTTAACGAAACCCCTCCCGGTAAGGGGAAAATAAAAACCTCAGTGCAAGGGAAGTTACTCTCACCTTGTAGCAGACGACAACAATAGATTGGGCTACGACAGCGGTTCTCAACCTTTTACTGATGACGCCCCCCCATGACGAACAAAGGTACGTCCGCGCGCCCCCTTTAGCCAGCAATATAAGCTAATTTCACTAATACTGTACCGGTATAAGAAACTTTTAAAAAATGACCACCGTCGCGCCCCCCTTGTAAGAACGTCGCGCCCCACCGTTTGAGAACCGCGGGGCTACGATGTCAGCCACTACACTTAATTTTGTATCTGTTCTTCGCCCAAATTTAAAGGGGTCCCCTCGGACCCCATTGCCGAAAATTGAAGGGGTCCTCCGAACTTACTGTACTCAATTTTTTACGTAAGCAGAAGCCCTGCCTTAATTGAACGGATGTGCATTTCAGTTTTTATACAGCTAAACCTTCTTTTCAAAACCGTAATTTTAACTAAAAAAAAAATGAAACATGAAAAATGAACATGCTGAATTTTAAGAGAATAATCTTTAGTCTAAGGTGTAACGGAAAATTCTTACATCTACATAGATTACTTCGATAAAGTTTCAATATAATCTTCATTCTTAACTGTGTCGTGTGTGAGATTTTGATCAATGTTTGTGAAAGCGATGAATCTGTGTGTAACATTATAACTAGAGAGCATAACTGTTCTTTGGAACTGAACTACAAATGGTTATCGGAGAGGATAAAGGTTTTTGACTACTTTGCATTTATAAGAATGTGAATAAACACCCGGCATTAACACACGTGCTGAATGTAATTATCGTGCCTTTTGGTCACTCGTCACTGAAGGTAAATCTGTATTAGTATTATACAGTAAACAGACTTTCGTTGTATAAAATGTGACAATTCTGAGATAATCAAATGTTTAAATGAAACAGTCGTGTGCAGTTATGAATCTTACAAATCTACTCCTTAAGAAGACACGCTCAAATTCTCAAACCTTTAAACAATGTCGACGTCTTGTTACGATCCTCTTCAGCCAACTCTCTTACTCAGCATCAGCTCGGCGTAAAGCACGTTGGTGTGACGTTTTGAGATGGTGTTTGTCACGTGATCGTGCTTCACACAGTGCGCAGGCGCGATGGTCAACAGTCATGTCCGCAAGATTGACCAATGGGCTGTTGCCCTGCTCAGTACCCACCCCCTTTCCACGAAAACAAACACACATACAACAAAACAAAAATGCACTTAAGTATCATATCAATAGTAATTTAAACTAATTATAATAAACAATGATAATTGGTAATCGTATAACTTCATTTTGGCTAATCATTTACTTTCCGGACAGAGGCGAGTGGTATATCGCCCGTGCGACGTTATCAGACAACGTGGAAGGACGTACGTGATCTTTATACGTGCTGTCCTTTACGTAGCTTCTTCCTAGAAGGTTATGTTCCGGTGTGTTTGGGCTGTTTCAAAAGAATTATCACTGAAAGAAAGGGGTGCTTGTAGCAGACGACAATGCCAAATACGTGTTTTTCATGGGCCTAGCCACAGTCCACAGTTTACCCCAAGCTTATCAATAATCACATAATTCCTTACTTTGGAAAGCTTCATGCAAGCTCTAAACAAGGAAAGCCTATGTTTCCATTCTCTCTGCACGCAGTCTTTATTTAAAGGTTACTCGAGAGGTAGTGAACACAGCAGACGATAATTGTTTAATATTGATAATGATAGTAATTTTTGTTATTTTGTTATTCTGATAGCAGTTATTTGTCTTTATTTGTGCGCTGGCAGAAGTTACAAAACTTTTCGATCAAGATTGCTTGTGGTGTTCATCAAGGACACGCATAGGTGGATTACATTAAAATGTACGAACTAAACTGGTATTAGAGGATTCTTCGAATTCGTTGCCATAGTCAAGGTGAACGTACCTTAAATGGTTAATCAGGAAAGGGCTAAGAAGGAAAGAATGCTAAAGTACTGGGAGTGTGGAGACAGTGTCAACACATTTATACATCCAACAGGATGGACATCCCGAGAATGGATGCAAAGAAGCCAAGACTAACAAAGCGAGAAACCCAGTCTACCATCATTCCTACCCAGAACTCCTTTTTCCCCTTCTCGGTCAGACAATATTAGAGGAATGTGCTATGCGGAGATGATGTCGATAATGTCTGTCCAGGTGGGCGACAGGTGCATGAAAAATGCATCAACTGCTTGTAAGCCATCTGTCGCGAGGTGTAACAAGATGGCCAGGACCTGGCGAGTGATTAATGGTAGACCGCCAAAATGCCAAACTGCATCAGCTGCCCGACCCCCCCCCCCACCGACCCCCAAGATTGTGAGCCTGAAGCTTTACCAGCCTGCACTTTCCACAGACAAGTGATCCAGTCTCTCCATGGCTGATAGATGGCGGTGTATGTTGCGGGGTACCTCGTGTCCTTTGCTGGCCACGCGGAGTTCAAATGTTAGTAGACGGTTAAATGAGAGTAGCATGATAATCCAAAAAGAAGGGTGTGAAAAAAGACTAGCATGGTGGGAAATGTTGTTAAGAGTTTTGGTGACGGAAGAGGTGCGTTTTAATATGTTAAAATACATTTACGTGTATCCAGATTATATTTAACTCCATTGTTTTGACCGTGGTCCAAGCAAAATCATCTGAAACATCTAAGTGTGGGACATCATAAAACCAAGAAGAAACATTTAAAAAAGAACAAACACAATGTCCGTTAAAAACACTTGATGACAATTTACTTTCTGATATATGTATTATTAGCTTATTGACTATATCATTCTCTCATTTCTTGCATGTGTAACCACTTATGTGTGTGTGTGTGTGAGAGAGAGGGGAGAGAGAATAAGAGAAGCTCACATGCACGCGCGCGCACACACACACACACACACAAACACACAAACACACACAGAAAATATGCAAATAAGTAAATGAAATGGTGCTGACAAAGTCAAGCTGATTTTTAATAACGAACTTGCTTCATGAAATATGTTGGATATTTTCTTCTTGACAGTACAACATTTATTTTAGAATATAATGAAAAGTTCAATAAATATAAGATTTTTAGGGAGCAGCAGGCGTTTTGTGCTGTAATGATTGTTTAAAAATATGCTTTCAATGATAAATTTTCTAATTACATATTTTTAAAGTCATACAATATGCCATTTTTGAGGAGAGATAAATCATAATGTTTTGCTTAAGGAGCTGAGTTTTAACAGTTGTTTTCATTAAATGCTTCGTGCTTGTACTTTTTAAAATGTTAAAGCACTTGCATGATCTTTCATGAAACAACTATGGAATGTGAAAAAGCAATATAGAGGTCTATTCACATGTAAAAAAATATTCTGAAATACTAAACAAGCGAAACACACACAATATTAGGAATGTGCTAACTATATATACATATTGACCTGACTAGAAAAAGTAGCCTGAATGAGATAACACGTGAAAAAGATCATGCTGGTAGTTTTCTTGTCTCTACCTGTTAACCAAACCACATTATTTAAGAAAAAAAAGCCCATGATGGTCTAATATTTTACATGATATGTACAATAACATTCATTTTGAGGGACATAACAAAATTGAAAACCGAGTAAACATTATAGGAAAGTGTACAAATAAAAATATCTAAATAAAGAATAATAATGAGAAGAAAAAGAATTCATCTGAAACATTTAAGTGTGGGACATCATACAACCAAGAAGAAACATTAAAAAAAAGAACACACACAATGTCCCTTAAGCACTTGATGACATGGTGCTGACAAAGATCAAAGATCAAAGATCACTGCTGGTCTTGTCTCCTAGGAAATGCTGGATAAGAAAATTCAGCAGTTCAGCACATACTTAAAGAACTTTAGGTAAATACCTTTTCTTCGTCGGTTGATAATTTTATAAAATTTTGTTGAAGCTCTGCTTGTTCGCATGCGTCCTTTGGCTGAAATACAATATATATTTGAACTGGAGACAAGTAAACAAGGACTTAAGCATTAACAACAATGTTGTTTATAACATTGAACCTTATTGTCTGTTTAGTGCTTATTATTCATCTCCAGCTAATCATAACCATCAACAAAGCAAAAAGGACAAATTTACTTTCTTTGAAAGTGTCTTGAATCAATGGCTCTAAACACTTACCAGTGGACTTTCTTTGTGATGATCTAGCAATATTTGATGAACTTCAAGTGGATTATGATGACCCCACGGATCACGCTTCTCCTCTTAATCCAAGCTTGATTTTTCTGGGAAGGTTATCATCTGGGGCAATATTTTGTCCGGTATACTTAGCCATTTTCTTCCTTCGTGCCTGAAAGAATATTTCTTATTAAGAGATGTTCACCAAATCAGCTATACCAAAAAACAAAAATCAAGCACTTTGTCTTCAAGAAGACACCATCATCCCCCAAAATATATTTTATTAATATCACCTTTTAGTCCAAACTTAAGAACGGCAACTTCCCAGATCGAGTAGAAACTCTCCGAGGAGTGGAATGTTACTATTCTGTGTCTTGGTCTTATAGTAAGGTGAACCATATGGTGGTATATAAGTATGTTCATACAAGGATAACGTCCTGTGGGTTAGTAAGTAAACTGCCTTGAATTTCTACACAGATAGTATTGTCTATGGGGGTCCTCATATTTGAAACAAATCTGGAAAGGCAGAATGATTTCACTTGAGCTGCGGCCTTGGTGAGATAGTTTTATAGCCGGTACATGGAGAACCACGAAGTAACAAAGTAACTGCAGAAGTCAGATAAGTGGCTTGTAAATGTCTATTAAGCAGCATACATCAAACGACGCGATAAAGTCGTCCTGCTTTGAAATGGTCGTCGAACAATCAAATAAATAATTCAATTCAATTCTTCTCAATACCGTAATTTTAAATAGATTTGTAACTAAAAAATAAAGAATGAACATCCTGAATTTTAAGCGAATGATCTTTATTCTAATGCATAAAGGAAAATTCTGACATCTACATGAAACATTGGTTACTTCGATAAAGTTTCAATATAATCTTCATTCTTAACTGTGTCGTGCGTCAGATTTTGATCATTGTTTCTGAAATCGATGAAACTATGTGTAACATTATAACTAGAGAGCATAACTGTTCTTTGGAACTGAACTAGAAATGGTTATCAGACAGGATAAAAGTTTTTGACTACTTTACATTTATGAGGAATGTAAATAAACACCCGGCATTAACACACGTGCTGACTGTAATCATCGTGCCTTCTGGTCACTCGTAACTGAAGGAGGTAAATTTGTATTAGTATGCTAAAAAAGTTTTGTTTGTATAAAATGTGACAATTCTGAGACAAAGATTTAAATAAAACAGTCGTGTACAGTTTATGAATCTTATAAATCTACTCCTTAAGAAGGCACCTCAAATGTCCATACCTTTACACAATGTCAGCGTCTTATTTCGACGATGTCAGCCTTGAGTTCTGAAATGCGGGTGCTCACCTGCGATAGGTTATCATCTGTGAAAACACGAGGTGCCAAACGCACGTGAAATAGTTTATTTTCCAATTTCCCAGTTTTTTCGTCGTTCCCGTTATTCTTACTATGCCTCTTTTTTGTCATTTGAATGTCTTCCCTTTTTGTATTTTTCTTTTCTTTTCTTTTTAGGTCAGTTTGGAAGACTTGTTTTAATTTCTGACGAACTATGTTACCATCAATAACAACAAATGCATGCAAAGAATGGCATTCGAGCAGCTTGTGCTGTAAAAGCTCGAGCAGCATAAGTGTCCCGTAAAAGTAGCGATTTTTTAATCAGACGCAGCATGCTGTATAAATGAAGATTGTTGGTGGAAATGTTCTTAAAGGTTGTGAAGTTCATCTGAGCATTATTATCTGAGAAACCCTGCGTCTTACACAAAAGAAAACGTTTGCATGGCTATGAATATTAAGTGTAACGAAAACACACACGCATATTATTTAAGGAAAAATAAGAGTACAAAATGTGCAGTAATATTGCCTTCTTACTTTATTTCCAGAATACTGGCTAATGTATTGTCAATGAACTATTTAAAAAAACTGCAACATTTGGGTAACTTAATATGAAATGGTGGGATTTTATGTACACTGGCAGCAGAAGTCTGGTGTGATGGTTTTTGGTTATAGAGTTTGATAACTATGCAGATATTATATCAGCCTATTTGTTATTGGAAAGCCTCATGGCTTGATTGAAGGTGAAGTGTTATACTTTTGAAAAGGTCCGTTATCTTTGACTACTGCACACATAAAACATTTTATGTGTAAATTAGAAACACCCATGGTTGTTATATACTTTGTTTACTTGGCATTTGGGCGCAAGGAAGTTTTACCAAAACCTAGATTTATGATTTTATCACCAAAAAAATGTGTTTATTCCAATTACAGCGCATCCTCATCCTGCTGTGTGCCTGGCGGCCTTTCCAGCTGTGTGCATCATCCACCCGTTGTGGGTGCACCGCTGTACCCTCAGTAAAGTCTAAACTTGTCACTCTGTACGTAAATGCATAAGGGAGGAAACACTGCAAACTTTTAGGAATTGTTCCTTCACGGATTGCTTCCCTTTAACAGCTTATCTAAAATATATAATTATATATAAAGTCAACCAATCAAGTATTTTGTTATGTTTCAAAGTAGGCGAAGTTTTGGTTGACCTAGAGCTGTGATGTGATGTTCGTTGCCGGTTACTCAATTCGACATGGATTTTTACTCAAACAACAGAAAATGAGAAGAAAACAGTAAGTAATATTTAAATTCTAATAAAATATATGCTTGTTTCGTGCTTTATCTTTGTATATATTGTGTAAAGAATTTCTTAATTTCTCACTTTTGACCTACTTCCCGATTTGTGAATTCTCTGCCCCATACAGTTACAATCTTTGACTTGATTTTACTCCTAGAAAGCAAAAATCTATATTTTACACCCCGTAAATGTTTTTCAAACGTTCTTTAAAACGGAGTACACAGTTACTAATCCAATATTCACAGTTCAATGTTCACAGTTCAAAATCCAATGTTCACAAATCACTTCTTTCCTTACATCAATACTATAAACTTCACGCCTGCGTAAATTTCCAACTATATATATACTAGGGTGAAGCATCACACGTGCAGATATTAAGGTTCAAGTCTACAGTATACAATTTCCAGACCTAAGGTAGGCGGGGCAGTCGGGGTAGCGGGCCTGGGTTCAGAAGACCGCTGGACACCCAGGATTTATCGCGCATGAACCGTCTAGATAATAGAAGAAGGTTTGCTCACTGAGGTCGCTGGATTAATGTGCAGCAAGTTGGAATTGACAGTAAAGAGGTGGGTATGTTACTAATGCATGGCCATTCTGTGAATCGAGAGGATGGGGTCCACTGCTGGCACTGCAACCTCTAAGCCAGGGGTGGGCAATTAATTTTCCCAAGGGGCCTCATGAGAAATTGGGATGGTTTTAGAGGGCCGGACTAATATAGTTAACTCAGTTTTACCCAATACTGTATATATAGTATATATACAGGCGGGGCGGGCCAGCGGGCGGGCCGGTCAGAGACAGGAGGCGGGCCGGATCCGGCCCGCGGGCCGTCCTTTGCCCAGGTCTGCTCTAAGCCCTAAGTGAGAGGTGTCAAAAGACCTTGTTTCGTAGTAACTTAACGACACAGTGACACTTTCTCTTCCCGTTTCTCCATCACCAAGCAAACTACATTAGTCTACAACTGTATACCCGGGGTGGGTAAAGTACGGCCTGTGGATGCCTTTGGATCGGCATCGTCTTTGGATCGGCCATTATGTACTCATTTGTTGTCCATTCCAGCGGTCCGGTGGCGCAACGGTTAGCGCCTGTCACCAATACAGTGAAGGTTGGCTGCCCAGAGTTCATTTCTCATCTCGGGCACGCTGTTCTTTCTCTGCACGTGGCATCTGTTTACAGAGCTGGCTGCCTTGCCGTGATATAGCCTC
This sequence comes from Pomacea maculata, assembly GCA_004794325.1. Taxonomy (NCBI): domain Eukaryota; kingdom Metazoa; phylum Mollusca; class Gastropoda; order Architaenioglossa; family Ampullariidae; genus Pomacea; species Pomacea maculata. Next base: position 3,825 of record SRHC01000085.1, on the reverse strand, counting down.
AGTTGCTGGCACGGCGTAAAACACCAATCCCCCCACCCTCCTTGTTGTCCATTCCACTAACACAAGGTTTGGTGTGTAGTCACTTGGCGTGGAGTTAGGGTTGGGAGGAAAGTTTATGCCACGGGGGAAGTCGGGGAACTCGGGCAACCGTAACCAAAGAAGCTGACACCTTAAGGGGGAAAATGTCATGGACAGTCCGTGCTTCCCGTGTTTTTCAGATTATTTAACCTTTTTGCGGCTCACGGACAAAAAGTATATGTTGAATGTATGGCTGAAAGCATGAAAATAGTAGATAGGAAAGGGTTAACTGCGACAGAAAGTGTGTGGTGAACGCAGTTCATCGGTAGGTTTAGGCGGGAACGTGTTCAGGAAATTTTACTCAGGCCCGGGATACGAAGGGAAGAAGACGTACCCGAGTCACGAGTTGTTAATCTCCCAACTTGAGATTTGTGTCAAGTGTATATTGTCGATGGGTGCGGCGCGGTACGGACCCGTTTTTGGATTAACCTCACTTTGACGAGGTATGATATCTTTTTCTGTTATTACTTATGGAATTGTATTAATGACATCTTTTTCTGTTATTTCTTGTGAAATGGTAATAATACTTAGGTAGGTTTTGAAATTGGAAACATAGAGAGATGTGTGTGAATTGGAGAAGGTTGTTTAGAATGTTAATATAGTGTAACCTCGATTTACAGGTTTTAATTGTATGGGCTGAAGAATTGGAGCCATTCTGGATAAGGAGGAATCGCCTCCCAGGACCATTCCGTAATCCACGTGATTTTGGTTCAGCACCCAGCAGCACGTGCTCGGAGCCTCGTGACGTCACCGCGGATGACCTCCCCAGTGACCCCGGGAACCGCCTGACCGGCACGGCCAGTGTCTACGGCCTTCGTATGTGTGTGTGTGTATTTGTGTTAATGGATTCTAGTTGGCTGGACATGTGGAGAGCGACAACCCTAAGAGGGACGATGAACTGTGAGTAACGTACTCAACGATTGATAAAGCGGTCATAAGACAGGAAATAGAACTGGAACCTCGTTGCTAGAAGAGAGTGTGAGGAGTGTTATCTTCATATTAGGGTTGTATGATTGGACTATAAATATGTTGTGATTGATGTACACCAGCGATGTACCAGCGGTACCGTGCAATATGATATCGGCCGGCAGGTCATTATCTTTCTGGTCACGCGTCAAACACCGGAGCCCGCGTTTGTTCAAACAATATTTGGTGAATTTCAGGTTAATTCATGATGACCCCACTGGTCCCGCTTCTCATAATACTAGCTTGATTTTCTGGGAACATTTATCATCTGGGGCAATAAGCTTGTCACAGACCTCTAAACACTTTCGTTTTATGACCCATGGTCTAACACTTGTCACAATCTCCCTCACGCCACTTAGGAGGATCGCGGAAAATTTAGCCTTCCGAGAGGTATATAAGGGCAGAGCTGAGACGAAACGACAGAACAGACGACGGCTTTGGAAAAGGAAGATGCACACCAGAAGCGAATAACTGAGCTGTTGCAAATAGACGAGCGGAAGCGACCGCACAACAGCATATAAAGTCAAAATTTGTAAAAGGCACAATAATGGTAATGAGAATATAAATCTCATGAAAAATATTTTCAAAATGGAGTATTTCTTTACCTTTCCGGTAATTCTCCACATACGGAGATTCCGCAGTCATGTTCCGCTCTATTTCCACGTTCTTAAAGAAATTTTGATAAATACCTTTTCTTTGTCAGTTAATAATTTTGTTAAAATTTTGCTTCAGCTCAGCTTCCTCACGCGCCTCCTTTTCCTGAAACACAATATATATTTGAACTGGAGACAGGTAAACAAGGACTTAAACATTAACAGCTGATAATAATTATTAACCCTCAACAAAGCAAAAATGACAAATTTACATTCTTTTAAAATGTCTTGAATCAATGGCTCTAAACACTTACCAGTGGATTTTCTTTGTGATGATCTTTTAATATTTGATCGATATCATGTGGATCGAGATGACCCCATGGATCATGCTTCTCATAATTTTCATTTGTTTTTTTTGGAAACATCGTCTGGGGCAATGTTTTCTCCAGTATACTTAGCCATTTGTCTTTGTAGTGGCTGAAATAAGTATCATTTCTTACTAAGAGATGTTCACCAAATCAGCTATAGTAAGTAGTATAATAAGACAAGTAAACAAGTACTTAAGCATTAACAGCAACGTTGTTTATAACATTTAACCTTTTTGTCTGTTTAGTGCTTATTATTCATCTCCAGCTGATAATAATTATTACCCTCTAGTAATATTTGATCCACATCATGTGGATCATGATGACCCCACAGATCACGCTTCTCATAATTCGAGCTTGATTTTCTGGGAACATTATTATCTGGGGCAATAAGCTTGTCACAGACCTCCAAACTTTTATTTTATGACCCATCATCTGGGGCAATATTTTTTCCCCCATATACTAAGCCATTCTCTTTCTGAGTGGCTGAAAATAAGTAACATTTCTTATTAAGAGATGTTTACCAAATCAGTTATACCAAAAAAACAAAACACAAAAAACAAAAACAAAAACAAAAATCAAGCACTTTGTCGTCAAGAAGGCACCAGCATTCCCCAAATATATTTGATTAATATCGCCTTTAAGTCCAAACTTAAGAACGGCAACTTCCCAGATCGAGTAGAAACTCGTCGAGGAGTGGAATGTTACTATTCTGTCTTGGTCTTACAAGATGAGCTTTTCTCGATGATTGGGTCTCTCGTCCCAGGTGGTTGTTGTTGTATCAGCACTTCTTTCTTCAATATGGAGTCTGCCATTCTTGCAGTAACCAAATTTTACTTCTTTTTATCACGCGTTCTAATTCTGCTCGCTGTTATTTTGATAGGTCATCCCACGGTAATAGCGTGACTGAACAAAAAATGACTGAAAAGCGGCAACGACGTGTAATCTGAGATGTAATTTATTGTCTGGTTTCCAGCGGATAAATCGCGTTTTGTCGGTAAAGGAGGTGCTGAAGTCAGTAGACACCATCCTGCTTGTCTCCTACTGCCTCTCGCTGCTTGTGGTATGGGCCGCAACTCTCTTCTTTCATCGGTTATTGAAACTGTTGCCTCCCCTGAGTTGTTCTCTAACTTTTGTGACAACTGGGAAACCTGTCATGAAAGACAAGAGTAAATAATAAACGTCAGTGCACAGGCTTTGGTCAAGTGTGGCAAAGGTTCTTTATTATTTTCTTGAGTGCGAGGCTGGCAAGCACACTCTGAATCATCCGGCCATCATCATGCACACTCCGCCCGCACGCAAGTGTAATCTTGAAGGAAACGAGATTGTAATCGTTCTTGTGAAAATGGTAACCTAGCAACAATCTCTAAATAAAGAGATGGAGCACGTCAGTCTCGCGATCCTGCGATACGAATGTCTGGCTGTTGAAACCTGTGGAGTTTACATTAACAATTGATGTACACTGCGGCTTTGCGAGATGCGATTTCTGACGATAAGAAAGCAAGAAAAACAATTAAAACACGCCAGATTGAGTTTGCGAACTAGTTTTTAACTTGATCCCTCAGACAACTAAAAATGCAGTTTAAGTAATAGAAGTATGTGCACAGTGCACCAGACGTCCCGAATTAGGCGGACAGTCCCACTTTTGACCTCGTGTCCCTACTACTCATAAAATTGGGACGCCCAATGTTAATCTTTCTTGCAAGTCGATCAATGTCCCGCTTGTATTTAAGAATCTGATTACCGCACACGGAATCGCATCCGTCCCAGCCTGCAAGAACTCTTGGGTCCCTCATGGGACCTCTTCGGGAAGAAAGTTGGGT
>SRHC01000821.1:0-88975 GCA_004794325.1 Pomacea maculata | reverse complement strand
CAGGGACCCTATTCTTACAATGCTTGCTAGGCAAGCATACCCCGGGGTCCCACAGGGGACCACACTCCACTACATGTAAAAGTAATTAACATAATGTAATATAGATTAACAGATAAGTGTGTTTTCTATCCGTGTTTCAAATTTTAACCCACTTTGTCCAGTAGATTAGAAATTACAGTTGTCTTAAGCTATTTTAAAACTTTTTCTCTTAGAAAAAGAGAGAAATGTAAGGGAATAGCTACACACCTTTTTTTTTTTTCCTTTTTGTAAACTGAAATAATCTATATGCAGATTACCAGGGACATTTGTAATTAAAAAGACTAAACAGAATATTATTGAATGAAACGTTATTAAGCGAAGTCATGCAAGAAAAGTGAAATACAAGTGACAATGACTGCGACAGCTTACCTGGAATGTATGGAGGCTATACATGTGTACTTGCGTGTGTTTGATGGATTAATGCGAGAAATACCTTTCGATACTGTTCAGACTGCTCATTATTGTTCATACTGATCACACTGGTCATTTTTGTCCATACTGTCTCTTACTGCTTACACAGTTAATTACTGAAGACAGAAACACTTACATTCTGTCGTCACTTGAGGTCCGTTAGTCTGTGGTGGTGTAGCAAGATAGGACCTCTCATCAAGAATCGAACTCCCAACGAGGTATGCTGACGCTGGGTTTTCTAGTGTTGCTGAATGGAGTAGCAGACATGTTCGTGGTATTTTTTTTAATCAAAACCAAAAATAAAGCGTGAGTTGTATGTGTTTAGCTTTTTTCATGTTATTTTTATTTAAATTTGACTTGTAGTTACTCTTTAGCAGACGATCAAACACCCACTCGCGCAGTGATATCAAAGAAAATAGTCCCACTATACACATCTCTTTGCAAACTGTAATTATTTGAACCTAAAAGTTTTATTTGTTTCTCTACTGTTAAATTTAATTTTGTAGTATGCACAGACCATTGGTTCTCGCTGAGAGCTCGGTTCTGTCCTTACAACACCTTGCTGAGAGTTCGATTCTTGTTAAGAGGTCCTATCTTGCTACGGCAGTGAACAAACGTTTGCTGTAAAAGTCTATATAATCGGGTTTCCCAAAACATAAACATTTGTCTATGGAGATTTGTCAGAATAATTTATGTGCAGATAATTAAGCATATGTCTTGCTATGTTTAAATAGAAATTACAAGTCAAAAATATTTTATTGATGACAGCAGACTATGTTCAATCTATTAAGTAAGTTTGTCATCATTCATGCCGTGTCTCTCTGGGGCTTTGTTAGGACAGGACACAGACTAGCAATACAGGCTTAGGCCTCAGTTTGTGAAATGGAATATCTCATGTTTTCTCTACCAGTCTTTTTTTTTATATGACCCTTTTCTCTCTCTCTCCATCTCTCTCTCACACACACACGGATGCACGCCCACGGAGGGGTCAGCCAAAGGTTTTGTGTGAGACAACAATTTACGGCACACAGATGAAGGTGAGGAAGTTTGTCAGCAACTTTTCACACAAAGTTTCCAACTTTACATAGGAACTTGATAGAGGACGTAGATACCTGTGTTTTACTGTCTACTGTCAAAATTGTGTTTATGTTTATGTGTCGTGAATCCACGTGACGTCACTTGTTGGTTGTGTCAGTGACATCATAAGTGTGAATACATCTTAAGTATGTTTGAAGTTGTTGTACTAAAATCAATCCTATCTTTGTCTGTTTCAAGTTTTGATCATATTTACCACATTTACCACGAAAACTTCGCAGTTTTATGGAATATTTCTATAAATTATAGGCAAAGAGCCTTCAGTTAGAATTTACTTTGATATGCATTTCATGTTAAGAACAATTCATGAAACACAACTCTAATTCACTTAAAAAGTATTTGACATTGACAACACCTTCATTTTTCCATACAAAACAATAACCGTATTTATACAATGTGGTCATTATCTTATAAACCCTAGTAACCTTGTTGTCATCGTGCAAACTTGATATCATTTCATTTTTTTAGGGAAGCGCTCACGTGTCATATACAGTATCTTGAGCCAGTAAGCAATAATGTAACATGTGAATTAATTACAAGACATAGCCTCCACATTCACATTAGACCGATGTATTAGGAGTTCTACTAGTTACATTAAGAATATTTTTTCATAGCTAGCAAATGGACTTCTTTGATAATGCTATTATTCGCCATCAAGTTCTAAATTTCAGAGCCATAAAGTATTATGGGTTACACCTGCAAATCAAACAGTTAAAAAAACAAAGCTGGGCTGTCAGCGTTAAGAGTCCACAATACCCGGATAATACTTATCACACCAAACTGAGCACGGTCTTCAAAATAATGTGTAAGGACACAACGAGTAGACATAACTAAACTGAGGTATCTGTACATATTAACAATTTCAAGTTGTTTATCATCATAGAACCACTTATCTCTTTTAGCAACAAAACCACAATTTCTAAAAGCAATAATGTTAGATTTATCTATATTCACCACAAGGTGCAGATGTTTGGCAACTTCACACAGAACATTAAGTTGATTCCGCAGACCGACTACTGTATCGAACACTAATTCAAGATCATCAGAAAACAGTAAAATAACCAACCATATCAAATCAGACAAAAGCTGAGTGCAGCGAATACCTTTCTAGAAAGGAATGAAGGCAGCTAGGGAGAATTGGATCCAGAGCCAATGTCGGGACATATGAGATGGAATGACAGGAGTTGACAGTAAAAAGGCCTTACACCTTCTATAGACCCTCAGTCAGACGGATCAGCACAAGACCTCAGTTATCAAAGACAGCAATGGCCTCCTTCTCACAGAAAAAATGCTGTGCTTAACTGATGGGCTGAGTACTCCAAGGATATGTACAACCTCCAGCTGCACCGACGCTAACATCCTCCTCAACCACCAGACTAGAGACAGCAAGCCCGCAGACCTTCCAGTCCCACGGGAAGAGGTGGAAAGAGCTGTAAATAGTCTAGAGGAGGGAAAGTCGACAGCCGTTGATAATGTTGCAGCTGAGCAGTTCAAGAAGAGTGGGAAAGAAGCTACAAAGGCAATGACTGTCATACGCCAGTCTTGGTGTTCAAGAAATGGTCCATAGAATCCAATCACTACTCAGACCCTCCAAAACAGGAAACAGAAAAATGTGCCACAACTGCAGAACCATAAGCCTTATCAGCCACCCAAGCAAAGTAATGCTGCAGGTCATACAAAACTGCATAACAACCATTGCAGGAGAGCTGCTAGCAGAAGAACATTCTAGCAACAGACCATGTAAAAGCACAGTTGAGCAGATCTTCTACTGACACATCTTCTTAAAGATTTATCTTCATCATCAGTGGAATCTTCCCCATAGCTTCATTGATTTTAAAAAGACATTTGACAGAGTCTGGCACCAGGGGCTGTGGCACGTGATACAAAAATTTAACATCGAAGAAAGCTTCGCTCAAGTCATCAAATAGCTCAACGAGTACAGTGCTGACAAGCAACCAAATGGCAGCTTACCTTTGCACCACAGTAGTTGTACGTCAAGGATAGACCCTGTCACCATTGCTATTTAATATCTTCTTGGAGAACATCATACTCCTTGCCTTTGTTTTACTCTGTTGTTGTAACACAGGTCGCAGTCGGAAGACATGATGTCGAATCTTCATTTAACAAGCTAGTAGTGTAAGTGGTCCACAGAGACAGTCTTCAATATTCATGGCAATCTTTACAGTCACACAATTTTGTACTAATACTATTAACTGTCTACACTGGTGTAACGGTTATTTGGTGTAAATATTCCAGTTACATACCCGATCTTTGATCACAGCAGGAAGACCATCTTCAAACATAAGGTAAATCAAGTGTCAACACTGTTGTCGCCATGGAGACGATACGTCATTGGGTCTTGGAGACATCACGTGATCTTAATTATTTTTTCACAAAATCAGTTTAGGATGTCGTCACATTAATCTAACGACAATGATAACATGAGCTTGTACAGATTATTATTATTTATTTAAATATTCTCATTCTTATCAATTTGACCCTGACATTCGTTCAAAGCAACATGGTGACTAACACACAAGCTATGGAGAAAAAGTGTCCGTTCCTTTTTACTGTGACACAAATTGCCTCAGACCCTATGACATGCCGAGGTCAAGGGTTATCGCTCGGTGGGTGCGGTCGAGAGACTGAAGGAGTGAAGATTTACAGATGACACAGGTGTGAGGATTAATGTCCCTACGACCAGGTGAGCTGATCCCTCTACCTTATCAGGCGATAAAAGGCAGCCATTGCCTGCATGTTGGTGTTACACGAGTTCACTTATTTCATGTCGGACAGTTTTTCTAGTAGTTGGAGTCGTATCTTAAAAACACTGCTTTCAGAGATAAAATTACATTTTTACCTCTTTGTTAATGTGAAAGCAAAGCATTTTTTTTTAATTTATAAAAATTACTTTCATTGCTCTATAAAGACATTGTGACAGCGCAAAAACTCAGAAGAATGCTAATATCTCTCATATTTACATTAGCAATTTGTTTTACGCACATTATTAGCCACGTGGACCAAGCAATACGAGTTACATTTTCTGCTCTTATCAACAGACAGATTTTATCAAAGACAGCAAGGTAACTAAACTGCTGAACACTTGCACAATACAAAAATATCAAACATCTACTTTTACTTTAACATCTACCCTTGAGCCAGCCAACTATAAAACATTGAGTTGACATCCAAAGTACAGCTTTAGTTCTAATTACAACCTTGTTGTCATTTGTATAAACAACTGTCTATAAATAGTTTTAAATACACAATATTACACATATTAAATCGCTCATGACCACACCCATGTAAGAGCATGCTCTCAGTGCTTGAGGCAAAAACTATTTACAGAGAAGGTAACAGGGTACAAGGGTAATGTGTACATCACATGTTGGGTACAGGAGTGTCTGATGTTTAGATATTTGCTGTCAGGAAAGCTTACTTCAGTAAAATTGGAGCTAACCCTGAGAGAGGTCATGCAGTTTCATCCTGTGCATGTTGTTTATATTATTTGTATTATTTGACCTGCCGGTGTGTGTCGCAGTAAATCCTCACTGACTTACGGGTGTGATTCTACCTGTAACTTTGAACACAGAATGTAGACAGTCGGATACAGTTTCTGTTGTCCAAAGTCCATGGCCTAGAATAAAAAAGAGAAATCCATCAGCCACACATCACGAAGTTGCAAGTCACTGGTTATCTTTGAGTTTTGTTGAAGGAAGGCCCAAACCGTCGCGAGTTTGTGATGTGCACGTGACAGAGGGCAGTAGAGGGGACAGATAAGGAGAACAAACATCGAATCGCTTCCTGCTCTCGACAGAGAGACATGCGAATGTGTTTAAGGAGCACTTAAAGGGGTAGGTGACACATTAAAGAGGATAAATATTCACAGAGAGCACAGGTAACGGGTGCATGGTACCCGTAGTGAGATCTGTTGAAAAATACAGCTGCAATAAGAAAACACAAGAATAATACTTTCACCACCTCCGTGGCTGCAGCTTAATTGTGTTATGATTACAGGAAGGAAATCGAGTGACAATACTGATGACTGCTCCAGCGTACACCAGGTAATTAAAACTGTATTTGATCTAAAGTGTAGTAGTGAAGTGATTGTTGTAACAGACGATAAAACTGTAAAGACGACTTTAATGTCTGAAGAACAAACCAGCCTAGGGCGGTTTTCTTTTCATCATGCATCATTAGTTTAATGAAAAACTGTGTTATCAACCTCTACATTACACTTGTAGACTTTACATGCATGATTTCTTCTACATTTACGAGAGTACCAAAAATGTCGACACAGTAAGTGAACTGACAGCTTGGCTGTATTTACTACATCACGATTCTACATTTTCGACAAATCTAACCTAGTACATGTACACAATACAGTTTGGAATTCAAAGTGGTAAAAGAATCAATGTTACTGGCTGATGAGTAGTCTGTGGTCCTCAGTATCTCTCTCAACTCACACCATCTGTACACCCGCACGACCTCTTCTGACACCAGGCTTCTGACTAGTTCCACTGATTAAGACAAAGACTATGTACAGAGGTCTGTCTTGTACCAAGCCTATCAACTTAGAACAGACTACTCATCAGCCTTTAACATTGATTCTTGTACCACTTTAAATTCCAAACTTAATACATCTTCACTGTGACCCTGTCCTGACCCTGAGTGTGTAGAGCATGTGTCTGTAATTTGTGTGCATGAGTGTGTTGTAGAAGTGAATGTGTGTCTTATATGTAAATATGGGGCGTGGTTGTTGGTGATTCAGTTTATGTTTTGTACATTAGTTCTATAAAACGCTTTGTGCAAATCCGAAAAGTGCTATATAAATGTTCATTAATATCATTATTGCTCAACAACACAAGTTTGTACATAACATGTTGTCCAAGCCTGTCCTTAGTTTGGCCTACCTGACTTTTTAAAGAGGACTGTCTTGTTGTTCTGATGAGCTTTGAAAGTATTTGTGCACATGAAACGAGCTACCAAGCTCCTCGGTGTCGGGCACGACTAGGGTTTGAAAATCAGTTTAACTACTAGACTCTACACTTACCTTCGCAACATGTCTGCTGACTGTGTGTCGTGGCATTAACAAAAAAAAAATTAAAATGTGTGAGGTGTTTGGATCTTTGTTTTAGCGCCCACTCTCTGACTAAATTACCGTTTTTCTGCATCAGTTTCTGTAGTTCCAGGAGAACAGTGACCATACCATGTGCATCTCCTCCCCGCTTGTCTGTCAACATCCAGGCTGACCGTCAGTCAGGTAGAGGAGTGTGGTATGCTGCTGAAATAACACTGTCATCACAGCAAGTTCACCTGCTACACACGGCACTTCACAGACACTTTGTCACCGGACCGCCCGGTACAGGTAAAACGGTGGTGCTGCTGCTGATGGGCGTAAAATGGCTGCTGGAAAGTCACCAAGTTCACATTGTGTGTAGTAGCAGAGAGAGTCGTGTAGCGTGCACCATGTTGTATCGGATGCTGCTACAATATAAACCAGAGGCATTTCCTGACCAGCTGAGGTTTCTGCAGTATAATTTTTTTGATGTCGGTACAGACGTGGAGAAGGCCGTCAACGACTTGTCACAGGCGGCGACCGAAGACTCGTTGTATGTCATCAGTGATGACGTAGAGTAAGTTATGGATTATGATATGATAGAGAGGCTTAGATGCACTCTGATCATCCTTGTTTTGTGGGTAATAATTTACAGATGATGAATATAACGTTTTTACACAAAAATAGAATTTAGTTATTGGCAGAGTTCGTTGCTAGTGTCAATGAGAAAAAACGAAACTATTATTTTAGTGTAAAGTGCATATGTACTGCATAGACGGCTATGTTATGTATCAGTGTAACACAGATCGACATTCACTAACGTGTCACAGGTGTGCTAGTTACCTTGTACACTCATGTCAATGACAGGTTACGCTTCCAGACTTTCTGTGACAGACTGCTAGAACGTGTTCCTGGTCTCCACCTTTGGGCGGCAAGTTATTTCAGCAAAGATACACCCGACAACTGGCCGGAGAAATATTTAACCAGACCCTTCCGTTCCCCACCAGCTGTTGTCATGCGAGTAGAGCAGGATGAAACATTCCGGTTTAACGTCAAACCCTATAGTCAAGAAGAGTTACTCCAAGACAACAATGATCTAGAGACAGTATACCACCCACCTCAGGGGCACCCAGCTCTCTTTCCAGGTGACTGTGAAGCCTGTGGTTGTCAGGTGGCCACAATCCTTCGCAGACTCCGTGGAAGCGTTTCAGGTGGGTAGTATGTTGTGTGATGTCGGTTTACATCGGTTTAGATTGTAAAAAAAAAAAAAAAAAAAACCTGAATAATTATAACGGAAATTTATTTGGTTATTCTAATCCGTTCCTTTTTAATGTTACCTGCCTCAGAAAGGACCACGGCGTCGGGCACAGCACAAGCCAGCCTGGAGTGGAGAGACATGTTGGTCCTGTACGGTACTGACCTTACAGGGATTGACCCTACAGGGACTGGCCGTAAAGACATCTCTGGTTTGATGAGCGGACTTAAAAATTCGGGTATTCCAGTAGAGATTATGAAAGATGAGAACATTGAGGACGTGGCCACGGCCTGCACTGATGTGGTTTGGGTGACAAATACTCGCAATGTTCGTGGTTTGGAGAGAAAAGTCGTCGTGGTCGTGCAGGAAAGTAATGTTGATATCCACAATGATCGACTTTACCTCATTTCACGATGTTCTTCAAAGCTCGTGATTGTCTGCCCATATACACGTCTGTAAGTACATACATGTCAGGGTGGTTGGGACTCTGAAGCAAAGGGGGATCCGACGAGTCAAAATTTCTCTAGGAAAACTTCATGTCCCTAACTTTTTGTTGCATATTTTTGACAGATGTGTGAAAAGATTATTATTCCCAGTAGACCATATATCATTCTTAGTGAGATTATTAATACCTGAGATCATCCGATTGCTACTAGGATAGACAGTTTTTGACAAAACTATTATTCCATATCAATTTTATTGTGAGGTTTTTGAATAACCAATCCGATTTTTAAGTCAAATGAGTGGAAGATCAACAGAATTTTAAGAAGGCTGCAATTAATTAACACGAATGTTACATTTATGCTTTTAGGGCTCACCACAGATTCCATGTCTTTGGTATAATGAGCTTTTGTCTTCAGGATCCATAAGCTGTAAAGAAGACTTGTAGACTTCTAACATCATATATTGGATTGTTAGATGCTAATGATTGAATATTGTAACATGTTACTAATTGGATGTAATGGCAAACTAACAAATGTTGACATGTAATCTCAGAGACAGTCTTAGTGTACTTTACTATCTGTACCAAGCATAATCCAGGACAGAAATTGTTATTTCGCTCAAAAAATAGTTTATACATGTTAAAGTAACATATATATATATATAAACATACACACCCACATAGCGACATTTAACACGCACGCACACCTATACCCTCTTGCACATACACATGAACTTCATCCAATGCATCATCGTCTGTCATCTCCAGAGGAGATCCTATCAATGATGAATAAGACATAGTCAATCTATCATACATATGAGTGGTGATGAAAGTTAATCATGAAGGATTGTTGCACTAAGGTATATTTATGTATACCTCAACATCTACACACACACACACACAGAAACAGATATGCATGTATTTTTTGATACAAGCAGAAATATACCTAGATTAAATCACTTGGTAGTTACACGGTGACAACTTTAGCTGTGTGTGGCTGAAGCAAGAAGTCTGTTCGATGTCACCTGTAGAGTGTGTCTCCACATCACAGCCAGGTTGCTAATGACTTTCTTTGTGTTGTATACTTGCGGTCTACCTTAGCAATACTAAAGATTATTTTATCGAGATTTACAATATTTATCGGAAATTAAAGCCAAAAATAGTTGTAATCAATGTCTGACAGTTCAGATATTTTTGACCTGTGTGTATACGTATGCGTACTTGTTCGTGTTTGTGTGTGTGTTCCTCAAATATTTGTGTAACATCGGTGCTCTAGTCCCCAGAGTGTCACAGAATGACTGGCCTTTGACCCACCGTAAGCATGGACTTGCAGGTTCTCTGAGGTCTTCAGTGTCAGTGATTGTTGATTTAGAGGGAAAGTGCTTCCAACTCGCGGTGATTTCGCTCTGTGAGGGTGGGGATCTTTGGGGGTGAGTGGGTGTGGTGGATGTGTTGCAAATGGAAGGGTGGGAATTTAAAACGTGCAATATCTCAGCCAGAGGCGAACTTATTGTGCTGAACAAGATCACAAAATAGTAACAAAGATGTAGAACAAGCTAATAAATAATAACAAAGATGTAGAACAAGCTAATAAATAATAACAAAGATGGAGAAGGCAGAACAACGACAGGACTCGCTGCGTACTGCCAGTAAAGGGAGATAACTGTAGATGTAAGGGTAACAACTCCAGACAATAATGTCAGTGACATCAGGACAATACTGGGACGATATTGAGTTATCTTGAGAATATAAAGAAATGTTATCACATGAAACTACAAGGTGATCATCTCTTTAGTTTACTCAATGTAGCTCAAGGTTGCTGTAGGAGTGAGTGAAGCGGGTGGAGTGGAATCCAGCCAAAAGATGTAGACAGTTCGCACTTCAAATAACATTATATACATTACATACATCATATACGTTACATACATTATATACATTAGATACATTACATACACGACTGTTTCAAACCAGAAGAGGAAGAAAACGCAGCAGAAACACGTGTAAACATGAAGGTCCAACATTTTTATCCAAATGGAAGCACGACAACAAAACATAGACAATTAATATCACGGAGAGCAGACACCCTCAGCCTGTTAGGCCAAGGGACACAACTTCCACTCATACGCATGGTCTATAGGATTTAGCCACTCACATCTGTAGCTACTGTTAAGGCCTATTCCCACGCTGCAATGTTTCTTGTACAAAAACTTGCACATAGACAGGGGAAAAAATTGTAGCGTAGAATGATGTACACATGACATCCATACGACAGGAAGCCAGTAATGCACAAACAGGAACAAAGAATATCGTTTGAAGAGTACTGATGATCATGGAAGAGTTAATTGTTTTGTTGTTGTTGTTGTTGTTGTTGTTGTTGTTTTTTTGTTTTGCTAATAAATGGCACGGTGGTCTGCCGCAGACACTACCAAGTGTGCCCACAAAAATACAATGCTCCGCACACAGTCAGACGCACCGCAGTATCATTTGTGTCCGTCTGTACACTAGCTGATGTCAGCAGAAATCAAATCAAGACGACACAGGTGTCAGACAGGTATCACACAGGTATCACACAGGTGTCACAGTCTCTGGCAGAACCACGAATATCCCGTCTATGGGCAGATCTCTCTCTCTCTCATTCAGCCATGGTGTGGGACTTTAGAGATCCGCTTGGTTGGGGCGACAGTCAGTGAAGAAATGTGATTTTGTCAGCCAGAGAGTCTTGGTATGCCTCAAATGTAGTCAGTTTCTGATATGTTCTCTTGAGTCTAGAATATCTGGATGATACCAGTGTACAACGAACTAACGGTTGCATTGCCATGTTGAATGGTCGTGGTAAAATTCTTCCGTACAGGACACTCACATACAGGAATACGATACCTCACACAGTCAGACGTGTTGCAATACCACTAATGTCCATTCACGCACGAGCCGAAGGAAGCAGAGTTCAAGTAAAAATCCAAAACAAGTCAACACGTACAGGACAAAATAAATTGTTACCAGTTATACCATTGCCCATAGCACCAGCAATGTCAGTGCAGGCATTTTTGGCTTTAGCTCTGTTTCTATAGTCCGAGTCTCCAGTGTCGAATAGACAGGATAGTTTTCCCACATCGCAATCATCTTCACGCAGTTCTCGTCCGACCACATGGCCATTGTTGATGTGAAAAGGGAGCCTACTGTGTTCAAGCATTCCGATTGGCTACAGCTCTACAAGGTAGGTCGGCCTTGCGGGAAAACACAAACGCGCGCTATATCTTGAAACCTAGCGACAAGGCCTCTGCGTGCCGTGTGCACAACTCGCTAAGGCGTTGCGGGGGTTGTTAACCCCGCTAAGTGCCCAACATTGCAGCGTGGGAATAGGCCTTTAGGCGAAATCGCAAGTGACAGTTGTGTGTGTCCATCAGAGACTGACACCACACAGCAGGGCGCTTGGGTCAAGCTAAGTGGCGTGTGTATGTGTATTGTACAGAGTGAGTGAGTGTGTAGTGGTGGTGTGAGTGTGGTACTTATGAATAGATTAATTGACTCACTAGATATGTGGATTAGTAGTAAAGAGAATTTTTAGATTAACGGGATACCCTAGCCAAGATAGGGAACTAGATCATTTGCACATTTTCCTGTTCTCTGTTCCTTTATCCTTTTGTAATTTATACAATCTTCTCGATGATTGATAACTTTTTTCTTTAATATACTAAATTGTCTTGAGTGTTTATTGGGGATATGCATACTGGAGGCTCAACGAGTTAATTAAACGTGTAACAAGCAATTTGGTATAAGTGCACGCGGTAAATGTCGACGCGTGAATGGTAGAGGTGTCGAGAGTGTCATCTACCGAGGCTTTGGAAATCATAACCTCTGACTATCTCCGCGTGCTCTAGCCCGGAGTTTCGCGTCAATGGTCTGCGCAACCTCTTAACTTAGAGAAACTTCACATGGAGACTAATTACTCACCTTTTAGTCCTCTGTATCACGAAGGAAGAATTTTGTACAATTAGTGAGGTAAGTGTGAATGAATGAAGTGTCACAACACAGTAAGTCGAGACGAAATTTGCAAGCTACAAATGTTGTTTTACGAATGTTGTGCGAAACAAAAGGATATATGTCGATACTAACCCTGACCCTAGACTCTTTTTCCACAAATAATAAAATACTTTAGAGTATATAACTCCTTTCAACATTACGATGAGTGATCTCTTCTTTTGAGTAAACGTTCGAGAAACGGAAACTACCTCTACTCCGTGATTGGACAAACCCTTACCAAACTAGAATATTTGGGTAATTGCTTTCATAGCAGATTGAATAGACTTGAGCTGCTAAAATGTTTGAGTCATTTAGGTAGGCACTTTGTTTTCTTTCAGGACCTGTGTCGGTGTCTTGGAACAACAGACCCCGCCGACATCGCTGGTCTGTGTCTGTTTTCTTATCAGTTGTCTGACCCCGAGACACCGTGTGACGTCAGGAGTTACGTGCTGAGGGAACTCGGACACTGGTGGCAGCGACGTGTGGCTGGGGGTGGACATGACAGTCACATGACACCTGAAGTGTACAAGACACTGGTAGCTAGGTGGGAATTAAAGCGGTTACTTAATTTCGCAGAGTCCATCTCGGAGCTGACTAGTTCGCAGGAAATTCACACACACATAAGTCCTCATTGAAAGAGAAAAACACTATTTGTGCTTTATTATTATTATTAGTAGTAGTAAAATGTTATTTCTTAAAAAGGAAAAACAAAGTCTGGATTACTCGTGTATAACGATATAAACTACAATTAGGATTATAGGCAGCTTTGATAATAAGATACTAATATGTAAACTTTATTTTTAAATTTCAACATACTATGTATGCAAGGTTCTGCGGTCCTGCGACAACACTGACTGTGCCATGCACATGTCCTCCACGTGTGAGTGTCAAGACCCTGGGTCAGGCCGTGTGGTGGACAGGAGAGTGCTATACTGCTGTAATCACACTCTTCCCGGAGCAAGTTCACCTGCTACACACGGCGCCTCCCACACTCTTTGTCACCGGACCGCCCGGTACAGGTAAAACTGTGGTGCTGCTGCTGATGGCCATACAGTGGCTGCGGTGTGGTCACCACGTCTACGTTGTCAGTACGTGGTGGGGGAGTCGTGCAGCGTGCAGAATGTTGTATCACCTGTTGCTGCAGACAGTAAAGACACTACAGTCAGCAGGTGTGTCACCCGGTCAGCCTCACCTCCTGCTGTATCATCTTGATGACGGTAAAGACGTGGAGAAGGCCGTCAACGACTTGTCACAAGCCGCGAGGGGACGGTCGTTGTACGTCATCGCTGATGAAGTAGCGAGTTACAGGTGAGTTGTACGGCGTCTGGCGTAATGAAATCAAACATGTAGATGGCGTTAACTTTTATCTCATTATCACTTCCATGTGTTTAGCAAGTAATTTTTCATTGTTTATGACACCTGGTGTTGTCATGTGAAAGTAGATATGTTACATCCACTGTTACACAACACATGTCATTAGTGCGATGACATTTAGTTGATTACACCATGCACATACACAAATGTTATCACACATATTAGTGACAGTGCACAGTGTAATACCTGTAGCGATATCCTTTGTTAAAGGTCGAACTTGAAGACTTTCTGTGACAAGCTGCTGGCCCAAGTTCCTCGTCTCCATCTGTGGGCGGCAAGTTGTTTCCATGGAGATGCACCCGCCGGCTGGCAAGTGGAATATTTAACCAGACCCCTCCGCTCTCCACCGACCGTTGTCAGGGAAGTCGAGCAGGATGAGAGGATCACTAGACACCGTCATGTCCAGCCGTACAGAGAGCGAGGTGTGGCCGACCACACAGACGGCCCGCCAGTCAGGCGACTGTATCACCGAGGTCAGGGACACTCAGGTCGCTGGCCAGGTGACTGTGTAACGTGCGGTGGTGAGGTGGCCAGCTTCCTACACAGTCTCCGTGTTGGTGTGACAGGTAGGTGTGGGTATTGTGTAGTGTATCGTTGTTTACAGTTAAACATTTATATGTTAAATAAATAACAAACATGTGAGAAACAGTCTTGTGAAGAAGAGAGTGTGTCAGTCATTTGTCAGTCTCTTTGACATATTACTTACCTTATAGACTAATTTTTACTGTTGACAGAGATTCTCACAGCAACAGCTACAACAACCACCGTCACCAGGGGCAGCACAACACCCTGTCTACAGTGGAGAGACGTGCTGGTGTTGTACTTGCGTGACGTTAGTGACAACTCGGGTTTGGTGACAGGACTGCAAGAAGCGGGTATCCCAGTGCAGGTGATGAAGGATGATGACATCGAGGACGTGGCCACGGCCCGCAGTGACGTGGTGTGGATTGCAGATAGCCATCGTGTTCGTGGTCTGGAGAGAAAAGTCGTCGTCTGTCTAATGGCTCTTAAATCTGACTATATCCGACTTGACCTCATGTCCCGCTGTACGTCACAACTTGTGATTGTCTCCCCTCACCACTAACTCACCTGTCACTTATTGTAGTCACGTTTCTGTCTCACTGACAGCAGCACGTTTTTAGTGTTCCTCCACTTCTACTCTCAGTCTATCACCACGACATTATCGTATGACGTCATACACAACCTAAGGTCCGTGTCTCTGTTTACACAACCACTAGTGTCAACAACAATATCAAACCGGCCTTCCCCAACAGCTAGTGTCACCTGCAATATCAAACCGTCTTTACACAGCAACAGAAATATTAACGTTACGTTTATTTTCAGTTTGATGCATTTAACCGTTTGGGTAATGCCTTTACTTTGTGTGTGTGTGTGTGTGTCAATGGCGGGTGTTCTATCAATCATTTCATGCTGATGTAGTTTTGTTAGCGTGAAACACAAGTGTTATATTATGAGTGTTGCATGACATCTACAATATTTTTATGATATTGCAGTTTTCAATTCTTCATACCATATAATAAAATAGTCCATGTTCACACAAAGAATAAAGTTCAGCTGTGTTGGATCATGTCGGTTGAATGTGTTGTATTTTGTTTTATAATGTTTGTCGGCCATATTATGCTCAGTTTCTTTTTGGTGGATCACTTATAACATTGATATCAACCTGTACAAGATAACGGTGACAAACACAAACACTAGCAAAACTCGATTTGCATGAATTCACTGTTTAAACACAATTTACACACTCAGACATGCACAAGGCATACCTCCAACACGCACACACATATTACGATGAGTAGATGTCGATGACTGAACAAAACTCTATAGCATAACTATACATAGTCTTGTAAAAGGTATATACATTCACACCAGGACAAAGAAACACCAAGCAAAAGAAGCAGGTTACAAGTCACTCTGTTTATGTGTCTGTGTGTGTTTTTAAGTTATTCGATCACGATTTCATCAATCATTGCAGTGCCCGCATGATGTACTACTACTAATAATAATAATATGAACTTATAACCCGCAGCATCACGACCAAGGCAGATGGCACTCAGAGCGCAGACCAATAAGATAAATGAAAGATAACAGTGGACAGTGAGGTAGGTATAGTCACACTAAACAACATAAAGATGAGGCACAAGATAAGAAGATTCTATAAACAGTGTAGGATTGAGTCGTTACATGATGGTTTGCATGACAGACAGTATTGCCAGGGAGTTAAGATAGTAATTCAGGGTTAGTACTTTGTGAACACATATGTGTTCACAGGGCTTGTGAATGTAGCCTCGTAGTCCGAGTGGCCAATGTGATGTGGAAGAGAGTTCCACTGATGAGCAGCACAGAGGGAGGACGTCCGTTGTCCGTATGTGACTGTCTTTGTGCGATGGAGGATAGAATGAGGAGTCTGGTGAGGAGCCATGGTGTGGGGCAGGCTGTGGACAGACAAGTTTTCAGTAAAGTAGTATGATAGCCTTCAAAGGATACATAGGATAGAGTAGAGAGCTTGTAGTCTATTGCAGCTTTAACTGGTAACCAATGAACAGATTGAAGTAGTGTGACATGTTCACATTTGCGATTCCTGAAAACGAGACGAGCAGCTGAGTTCTGGACTTTCTGAAGCTTATTAATGAGGTCCTGTGGACAGCCAGCAAGAAGAGAGTTGCAGTAGTCAGAACAAATGAGCCGATGAGAATTTCGGTGGTTGAGATGGACAGAGTATGGCGACTGAATCTGATCTTTCGGAGCTCATTGCAGTACTTTCGTCACTTCCTGTTTTCTCGACAAATCCAGGTGTGATTACTAGACAATATTAATATAATATATTTCATATGTTTTTATGTTCTATTTCGAACGATTTTCGCTTAGTGCTCGGTTGTCCTTTAAGTTACACTTACATGCTTTGTACGATTTAGACGTTTTTCATTATTTATCTGATGTGAATGACTTATCCAATGAAATAATCTTTATCTGTTATTCACGGTCTGGGTGAACTTTTTTTTTTATCGCGTCCTGCTTTAATTATACGGAAAAGAATAAGAAATCATTTAATTTTCTAGGCAGTTTGAGGAATTATTCGTGGCATTTACTGCTCTAACGTTTTATTCGTGGAGTCTTACAGCCTTATGTACGTTTAGAAGAATAAACTAATAGTTTTGTTCAGCAAATTTTACGGTGCTGGATTCAGTTATCTGAGCATATTTTTGCAGGTTTTTTTAAAAAGATATTTAAAAAAAATATTTTAGTATAGTATATGACTTTAAACGCCGAGGCAGAATAGTCGCAAGAATATGATATCATTCTGGTCATATTCTACACACGAAATACTTTGCACTGTGAAGGTACTGACTGTATGCTCACTGAGTACGGAACTGAAAATACTAGTGGATACATCTCTCCTCATCTGGAATGAAGAAAAATATTTTACTAGAGTCTGTAAAACGATCGAGTTTCCACCGTCGAAACAAAAGTGCTTTTTATGTGTAAAGTACAAGCGCAGTAAATGTAAAGGTAGTAGGGATGCGATGGGGGTAAATCCACACTTATTTATCCTTTCGGTATCCAGCCATGAAAAACAAACAAAAGTAATGATGTTGGATGTAAGGGTCGTAGCACCAAAGTTTCCCCTAAGTCACGTGACCGCAGACTAACTGTCCTCACACATAATTTGATGATGTCACATAAAACTGCTCACTGGTTTTTCTTTCTTTTAACGGCTGTTGTAGATGGTGAGCAGTTCGGGTACTCCCGATAAGCTAGACTAACGATGTGCTTGTAGATAAACATCCGAGTAACAGTAAGCAGGACGGGAAGTCCCGATAAGGTAGACTTGACCTTAACATCCGGGTCATCAGTCACTCGTGACTGGATGTGAGTGTTTACACAGAAGGATCAACGAGGTCAGTCACTCATTATATTTACGTGTAGTTTCAGAGGAATATATAAACAGTCTCTGTCCAGTGTTACTGTCAGGACCTAGTAATATCATGGTCAGACAACAAATACATTCATGTCATCAAAATACACTTCCGGTATTCACACCACAGACATACACAACCTGACGAGACCAGAGACCTTGTCTGTTAACCCCTAACTTATGTGAAAAGTCCAGCATGTGACTATTGAAGAAACATTTATTCATTACCGCCTTCAAAACTGTTACCAGACATTACCTGCGAGTGAGACTGGAGTTCGAGGGGTTATCTCCCTTTAAAGGTATTTAGTATGAAGGTTAAAACACAAGTTAACAAATGCTTGTCATTGTGTAACAAGTCTACTAAAGATCCAGGACACACAATTTAGCAAAATGGTTGATTTTCTCTCCCCAGAAAGACATCTGTAGAGACTGCCTCCTACAGGTTTGGTCCTGTGTAAGCAGACCACAGCCATGTCTAGTCACCTGCCAACCGTTTCACAACCGGTGAGAAAACATCATCATAACACTGGCGAGTGTACTTTTTCTTGTTTAAGGTGCCCACGTGTAACTGGGGGAAGTAATTCAGGATCCACTTGCAATATGTTGTGGGCATCCGTGTAGTGTACCTCAGTTAGAAGAGTTCAGCTGTATTTACCTGAAAATCTTTCAGACGTTACAGTTGGAAACATTGTTTTATTAACAAGTTTATGATTATTTTGTTAGTACTTTGTGCTATCATTATATTTTAATGTTATCCCTATTTCATATATTCTAGTACGATTTCAATCTTTAATCTTTTTTTTGTGTGTGTGGTCCTAGTAATATTTTAATATTTTGAATAAAATTCTGTGATCCTGAAAACATTTTGTTTTTTTCCCTATCTGAAAAGAACAGTCTTGCTGTAGTTGTAATGGATGGATGCGAATCCTATTCTTGTTCATCTGTAGTCTGTTGCATGCAGCTTTTCTCCGCCATTGTATGTCAAACTGCAGGGCGATCGCCCTAGTGGGGCAGGTGATGATGGCGACGATGCCAGTGCGATGACAGGAGCTCGTAGAGACGGTGGAGGTCGTGTAAGAGTTTACCTGCACGCAGTGACTGATAAACAAGTTTATTTGTTCACTGACAACAGTAAGTTGCATTTTAAATGAAACATTTGAGCCACCGTAAGACTATGGTTTATGTTTTCACTATACAACTGGTCACAAGAAAATTTTATTGTAATGGAACGCTCTGTTTGACACTTCCAAACTTAACTTTAAAAACATTTTTTTTCTCATTTTCCCCTCCTTCTGCACATTCCTTCCCTTTCTCCTGCTTCTGACTTTCTACTCACTTCTGACAGTTTGAGAGACATGCAAATCATGACCATGCTACATTATTCAAGTCTATGTTTTTCTTACAAATTTAATTTACAAATTTTTCTTACAAATTTTCTTCCTCGCCGCAATCTCTATATATCCTGTTGTCAGAGAACATGTCATTGAAAGTGGATAAAGAAGAAGAAAAAGAGATGTTGATGAGGATTATTATTATTAGAGACAATCAAGCGTCAAGAGAAGGAATTAACAATTAAAAAAGTCTACACATTTTTTTCTTGTTCCTAAGGAAACAATCCCCCATTCCAAGAGGTCAAGAATGTGACAGGGGCTGATGTAGAGTTTGACCAGAATCCCTCACCTGTACCAGGGATGAAGATTGTCCTCATTCGTGGTCTTCCTTCTCAGATCGAGGTTGCAGTCAGATTCATCAGTGAGAAGACGGGCGTTAGGGTAAGTGTGTGTGTAAACCTTTCGCCATTTCTCACGATCCTTTACCGTATTTGAGGTTTGCTTTACGACAGGTCTGTTCATACTGCATCCATCTTCTCTTCTTCTCACTCCTAAATCTCCTTCTTTCTGTTTCCATACCCTAACCCATGAAGTCAGTTAATAGCAGATGTATGTCCGCAGTGATAAAAGACAAAATCAAAGTAGGTTTCAGTAATGTTTCATAACAATGTTGGTGTACAGGGGACCATCTCAGAACAAGCTCAGACATTCTGGCTCCAGTGGGTTGAGGCCGCGTTCCCTGACCTCGACTCACGCGCCTACTTCCTGCCTCCTGTCTACTTCAACCGCGTGCCGATGGTCAGACAGTCAGTAGCTGGTCAGGATGTTCTGGTCCTTCAACCAGCACCTGAACAGGCCGGTCAGTCTTATCAGGGGACAGCAGCTTCATCTGATGTCCCTCAAGATTTAATTCTTCAGCCTCCTGCTGATGACAGTGATATCAGAGACGATGCAGCCATGCAGCGAGTACTCATCTGTCTACAGAGAATGTTTGAGCAAAAGAAAGAAGCTGTGGTTGCAATAAACCAGCTGAGGTTCGGACAGTACCTGGGTGAACCTTGTTACTTTGCTGCGACTGCTCAGCTCCCTCTTTCCAAAAGCTTACCTAAAGCTTCGTTGAGAGACAGACAGGGAGACTTTGATATACTTCTTATCCACAGAACCTACGGTCTTGTGGTCTGTGAAGTGAAGTCTGTTGGTGAAAACGTGAATCACTATGATACGTCAAATCATGAGATGTTACTCAACATTAGGAAGAAACTTTCACTGGCTGTAATATCTTTAGACAAGGCGGAGGCCATGTTGTCTCACCTGGTGTCCGACATCGCTCCAGGTCTGCGCATCACTAAGACCATCGCCGTCCCTAACCTCACAGCAGGTCAAGTACAACAGGCTTTAGATGACGACCCCCAGCTGACTGAGGTAAATGTTCTACAGGTCACGCAAGAAAAAAAGACTTACAAAGCAATAAGTTATTTTCTCACTTAAGTTAATGTTAGAATTTTAACTGTTTAAATGTAGCCAACACTTATTACCTGAATGACATACGAGTCAATTACTGAGAACACGACAGCCGCTTACCCCAGCCGGTGTGACACCCGTGCGGGGTAGTGTTGACCCTGGTTGACCCTAGGGAGAGTCGAAGGTATCAAAAGAAAGATGTTACGGCCTTATAAACTAGCCTAATGAGTGAAAGGTTAGGGGACTATCTTTAATTTCTCTAATTCTGTCACAGGACCTGTGTCGGTGTCTGGGAACATCAGACCCCAGTGACATCACAGGTCTGTGTCTGTGCTGTGATCAGTTGTTTGACCCCGAGACACTGTGTGACGTCAGTAGTCAGGTGCTGAGGGAACTCGGACACTGGTGGCAGCGACGTGTGGCTGGGGCTGGACCTGACAGTCACATGACACCTGGGGTGTACAAGACACTCGTAAGCAGGTGAGTCCATTTACCTGATGTAAAGTAACATTAACATATTTGTGAAAGCTGAATAATTACGCGTCAATTAAATCTTTCAATCAGAGATAATTCTTGATTAAAGGACAGTAAAGTGACACTAATCAAGTCTGTTTTTTAATTTATCGTCTGAGGACCACTGTAGCTCCACCAGGAGAAGAAGAGTGGTGTAGAAGACTTGATACTTGAATTATTTAATAGCTGTGTACACGTCTGTAGTTAAGATGATTAATTTTTGTGAAAGTATGTTGATTGTTGTAGGTTCTGCGGTCCGGCGACAACAGTGAGTGTGCCATGCACATGTCCTCCACGTGTGAGTGTCAAGACCCTGGGTCAGGCCGTGTGGTGGACAGGAGAGTGCTATACTGCTGTAATCACACTCTTCCCGGAGCAAGTTCACCTGCTACACACGGCGCCTCCCACACTCTTTGTCACCGGACCGCCCGGTACAGGTAAAACTGTGGTGCTGCTGCTGATGGCCATACAGTGGCTGCGGTGTGGTCACCACGTCTACGTTGTCAGTACGTGGAGTGGGAGTCGTGCTGCGTGCAGCATGTTGTATCACCTGTTGCTGCAGGACATTGCAAGCAAGCGGCACACAGCAGGTGAGTCAACTGGTCATGCCCACCTCCTGCAGTATGACTTTGGATTCGATGAAGGCGTGGTGCAGGCCGTCAACGACTTGTCTCGAGCGGCAAAAGAAAATTTGTTGTACATCATCGCTGACGAGACAATCCCTGGATACGGGTAAGTACTATAGTTTTGAAATCATCAATTTATCTCATTATTTACAGTGTATGTTAAAGGTATTAAAGCAATACTGTAATGAAAGCATTTAAGTTCCTTAGCTGACTGAAAATAAATTATATTTTATTGAGTCCCAAAGGCTTGGTTAAACATCTAAAAAGAGCTTCTTGGTTTAATGAGAGGTTTATAATTTTTTTTCTGTATGGAAAAGCTAATTAAAATATTAATAATGTAACACAAATTATGTAGTCGATTGTTGCTCGCATATAATGCGCCTTCACCATGAAATACTCGTACTATTCTATCGTTTTCTCAACTCTCAAATGTGCGCCAGGTCAAAGTCAAGTTTCCATGATTTCTGCAACAAACTGTTGACAAAAGTTCCTGATCTCCATCTGTGGGCTGCAAATTGTTACCACGAAGACGTGCCCGACGGCTGGCAAGTGGAATGTTTAACCAGACCCCTCCGCTCTCCACCGACCGTCGTCAGGGAAGTCGAGCAGGACGAGGAAATCAGCAAACTTCGTCGTGTCCACCCGTACAGTGAGCGAGGTGTACCCGACCACACAGACGGCCCGCCAGTCACACGACTGTATCACGGAGGTGAGGGTCACTCAGGTGACCTGCCAGTGGACTGTGTCACGTGCGGTCGTGAGTTGGCCAGCCTCCTACACAGTCTACGAGTCGCCTCTACAGGTGTGTGACTGTGTAAAGTCTTTTGTGATAAAACATTATTTTTAAACCTTGGAAGTTAAGATTTAAAGCCAGCTACTACATTATGTAATGTATCTGACAATGTGTAATTAATGTGCAAACATATACTGTCCTACAAGGCAATTTGATGCTATTATTTGTAATTTTCTGTGTTTACACTTTATGTACACAAGTACCTTAGAAAATAATACACCTTGACTGTTACCAGAGAACGTCAGGACAACATCTACTACATTTACCCACACCCGCGGCGGTGCACGACCACCCTGTGTGCAGTGGAGAGACGTGCTGCTGCTGTACTGGCGAGTTCTTAGCGACAGTTCACACATGATGACGGCGCTGAGAGAAGCGGATATCCCAGTGCGGGTGATGAAGGATGACGACATCGACGACGTGGCCACGGCCCGCAGTGACGTGGTGTGGATGGCAGAGGGAGATCGAGTTCGTGGTCTGGAAAGAAAAGTCATCGTGTGTCTAGGGAGGGTTGATGATGTTGATGCCCGACTTCAGGTCATTTCACGATGTACATCACAACTTGTGATTTACCAAACTCAAGATGAGTCTTGACCTTCAACATTAATATAATTCCATTCCGGAAATTGTCCTAGACTGTAGGCAAAGGGAGAGAAGTTACTAAAGTTGTCTTACTTGAGTTCTGTCTCTCAATAGCAGGCTGATAGCTGAATACTGGCTACGTGTGTGTGTGCCATGATTTGTTCGAACTTTTCCACCCGTTGAGGGAAGATATCTCATTCAGTCTTACAACAACATTTATTTTATTTTTTACACACGAAGATCGTTGTCGCGACTGTCACGTGTCGCCGGCTGCAGGGGAGGTGGAGGTGCAGGGGCCAGGAGGGGGGGGCCGGCGGTTAGTGCAGGTAGTTACTAATTTATTGTGTTTGGAGGAGAGGGCTGGCGTGTCGTGCATCTCTCGGCGGAGACAGTTGAGTAGGTAACCGACCCGCTCTGTAGTATTCGCCACAATCGTGATAATTGACATGTTCAACCCATCGTCACTGCAACACTTCCTTACAGAGTATTGACAAGACCTCAAGAGGATAACATGTGTGATGGTGAGAGTTCATTGGAAACTAGTTCAAGGTTCACTGCAAATCTCATTTCCGCCCTTGTTCCTGGGCTTTCACAATTCCTTTGAGTTTATTAGCAGAGAGGACGACTCTGCAACTATGAGAGAAGGTCAGCTTTTTCTCAAATGTTTTGTGCGAGAATAATTTATTATATAAGAAAATAAACGATAATAAAACCATTTTTTATATAAATGAAATAGCAACAATTATATATAATATATAATATTTTATCGTGTGTGCTATTTATGTTACTATATTGATATTTAATATAGAAATGACGTAGTTTCTCTCTCTCTCTCTCTCTCTCTCTCTAGAGATTACGTCATTTACGCGGGTTACGTCATTTACGCGTGTGCAGGTGGGAGCTTGGGCTCCTGGTGGCTGTTTGGCGTGATTAGTTGTGGTGTGTCAGGTGGCATGACTGGCCAATCGAACGTGGGTTTGTATAGAAAGATCTAGAGAGGCAAGCTCAGCGTTTTTGGCTAGAAACTTCTGGGAAGTGACATCAGCGTCTGGGTCTGTCGCATGCAACTTTTGTGGAGTAGAGTTGACTGAAGTCGGCTCGAAGCTGTCTAAGTTCTTCACTGCAACCCTGCCTGAGAAGTGTGTCGACTTAACAGTTGATTTCAGAGGTTCGTTGACCCGCTCTGTAACAGTGCCAGAGTCTGTGTAAACAGGACAGTGCCAGAGTCTGTGTAAACAAGTCAGTGCCAGAGTCTGTGTAAACAAGACAGTACCAGAGTCTGTGTAAACAAGACAGTGCCAGAGTCTGTGTAAACAAGACAGTGCCAGAGTCTCTGCGCTGGAGACAGAGAAGCCGCTGCCACTGACCGTGACCCAAACGGTTCTGGGATGTCGAGCAGGGGAGGCCTCCACGGTCACGTGACTATTGGTGTAACGAGATAAGTGGCGAGCGTGTGTTGTGCGAAGTAGTGTGTTGTGTGTGCAGTTAGATTTAAGGTTAATTGAACTGTGACTCATTAGATATCTGGACACATGAGATGCAAGGGGAAACAACTGGGAACTGGACGACCTAGGGGACCAGCCAAGCTAGGGGAGACAACTTATGACCAAGTTACCTGTTCTGGAGTATTCCCTGTTAAATTGGTCAATTATAGTAATCTTTAAAACGTACTAAATTGCCTTGAGTTTTCTTTCATTGGGGTGATGCATGCTGGGGGTTCGTGTAAAGCTAGTTATAGAGTAGATCTGCAATTTAGTACAAGCGCATGTAGTGAAATGTCGACGTGATTGGGTGTCGACGGTGTGTTAGACCGAGTGTCAGATATCATACCGCCTACCAAATCAACGGACCCCGCCCCAGGTTTGCTACACACAGAAACGCACAATAATTGAAACAAAAAATGTCCTTCGCCCAACCCCAATTAAAACATCAGTAGATTTCTTCGCCTTTGATTTTAATTAGTCATACATTGTATGAGTACATGTACTGTGTGATTGTGTCTGTGCCGCCAATTACCCTATAAATACCAAGCAGCCCTTGGAGGAAAAAATGCTTCCTCTGCCCTGCTGTAGTTGAACGCAATAGAAATCAGTGTTCTACAGGCTGGTTATTACAACTTCTGTGATGATACAAGTAGTACGGGAACACATGATAAGGTAGACTGTTGACCGACTTACAGGTCACGTGTGACTAGATTCGCGCCATTACGGAGAGAAGAAACAGCGAGGTTAGTGACTAATTATACTTATATATTTGTTTAGCAGAATGTGTAAACAGTTTTTATCCATAATTATCGTAGGAATTAGGGAGTTTACGGTCAGATATCAAATAGCCATCATCTCATCAAAGTACATTTCAGCTTATCAGTCCCACTACATGCACTCGGGATATCAGACCCTAGACCTTATCTGTTGACCCCTCTACCCTCTTGTCAAGTGTTAAAGATGTGACTATTTTATATTTTTGCTTGTTTATTACGGATTTCAAAGTATTGGAATTTACGACGTATTACAAAACATTACATGCCAGTAACACTAGGGACCGATAAGCTACCTCCCTTGAAAAAGATTATATTATGTACACAAACAGACAAAACTAAAATATGTGTTGTGGATGTGTAGCAGGTCCCATGACGATCAAGTAGAGAACAACATTCAGCACAATGACTGGTTTCTTGTCATGACAAAGACCAGGTAGCAGACGCCGCCTATTATACATGCTAAACACACAGAATGGCATTAGGAGAGGATAACATTGTAGTATATGTTGAAAACTGCTTTAAACATTCACTGTATATTGTGATTCGAGTACACGAAATATACTGTCATTTACAAATGACAAGCATTATTAATACCAGAGGTTAATTTTAAGTCTGCTAAGTTACAAAGCAAGTGCACAGTTACAAAACAAAGTGGTACATCATAAAAGAATGATTAAGAAAATTTTTAGTTTCCTACATCTATGATCATACCCTTCACACACACACACACACATCTTTCACTTACTATTCAGTTGTTTAAATGATAAAGGAAATGATTTTGTGTGTGTGTATATATATATTGGTTCTGCATCTCTGGCGTAGCGTAAGGTTTGCTTGAATTTAACAACTTCTCCTGCAGTGAAATGTTCAGATATTTAGTAAATGCCACTTTCCTTTTAATTTACTAAATGCAGCAAAAACCTAGATTCCTTTGCATCACAACAATGATCTTATTATAACTAACATAGGCAATAGTGTTCAAACTGTTCCTATCATGGACAGACAAGCACAGCATTTGGCATTGGATTTTATAACCTTTTACTTAGTCTTTAAATATTTTTGAAGAAAAATTTTGCATAATGTAGCAGTACTTGGCTCATCCCTTATGTTTTCATCCATGCCCTTAGTTCATGTTTTTTAGGGTGTCATCATTTTGAACATTTTTTTTTAACATTTTTATTTAATGGCTATAAGCCCAGGGGCATTTTTAGCCATAACCTCACAATCACAAAAAACACAATGACAACTCCATCGCAGCAACAAACTCACTACAGGTGACGACAACATAGCAAACACATGCAAATAGTCACATGGCACCACGTATAAATACATACAGATCATCCAAACAATGAAAACACCCTTTGAACAAATTTGCTCAAGTCCACAAGCACACGCCTGGAACCAACACTCATCAGCTGCTGAAACCCAAATTCACCCACATGATATGCAAAACACACCGGAAGTAGAGTTCTCCGCGAGGCAACCAAAAAATGGTGGGTACACACAAACAAATAATGAAATTCATCGCCTACCTCGTCTAGATTACACAGTGGACATGTTCTTAAATATCTCGGTATACCGCTATATCTTAATTGCTGAATAGGGAGTTTATGACAGCTTAGTCTAAATTTTATTAAGTTTGATCTCAGAGCCGGTGGCAGGTCTATTAAATACTTCTCAAAACTGAAATATTCTTTAAACATTCTGTAAGCGGTGCAAATCTCATTTGTATATATTTCTTGTTTCCATTTTTGAATAAATTGATCCTTTAGACGCTGCATTACAATGTTTTTAAAATTACAGGGAGAAAAACTACAGCCAAATTTCAAAAAATTGGAAAAACCTAAGGAATCTAATAGTGAACGTACATAGCTAACCCAGGAAGGTTTACATAGTGGGCTATCAGCTAGAGAATTGCACAAATGAAACAAGAGAACAGATAGTTTAGGGGTTCCAGAGTTATGTTCCATGTATAATCTGTACCAAAAACACAGTAACCTACACTTTGCAAAAATTGACACAGGAAAAGTGCCCAGTTCACCCAACACCATACATGTTGGCGTGCTAGTTTTCACATTTAATAACATTTTCAAAAATCTCAGTTGCATCCTATCACACATATCAAGAGATTCAAAAGCCCAAATTTCACTTCCATACAATAAGATAGTTTTATACAACTGTCAAATAGGTTAATTTGAGTGTCTAAAGGCAAGTCTAGTTTTCTACATTTCTTAATCAATGAAAACATAGCTTTGTTTGCCAGTACACACTGTAATTTTATAGCTTTATTAAATTTGTTATTATAATTAAAAACTGTTCCTAGGTACTTATACTCCCATACCACTTCAATTGTTTTTCCATTGAAGGAAAGATGTGGAACTTTTCTAATCTTTCCACGTGAGAAAATCATAGTTTGTGTTTTTTCAGTATTTAGTTGAAGGCCATATTTTTTGCAGTAAACATTTAAAGCATCTAATGCTTTCTGCATATTGCTGGCAGTTTCAGCAAGTATAACAGTATCATCGGCATACAAAAGCAGGAATAAGTACAGATAATGACCAGCATTGCAAAGATCATGTTCATTAGCTAGGGTGTGAGGTAATACCAGTCCATCAACATACTGAGAAAGAAATTCTTTTAAGTCATTTAAAAACAGTGAGAAAAGTACAGGCGACAGGTTTTCTCCCTGCCATACTCCAACATTACAGGTGAAGAAAGAGGATAGTCCATACTGTGTTTTAACACATGACTTTGCCTTATGGTAAATATCTTTTATTATGTTTAACACTTTCCCGCCTATGCCATGGCTAATCAATTTTTCCCACAGTATATGCCTTTGTACATTGTTAAAGGCCTTCCTGTAATCAATGAAAGTGCATAGCAGTCTTTTCTTACACTTTAGATAAATATCAATTAAGCAATGCAACGCAAAAATATGGTCGACAGTGGAGTTATTTTTTCTGAAGCCTGCCTGTTCTTGTCCTAGTAGATTGTTGACTTCCAAAAAGGTGTATAACCTTGCGTTAATGATACTGGTAAATAGCTTTCCAATGCAGCTCAATATGGTTATTCCTCTATAATTATCAACATTTAAAGTGTCACCTTTACCCTTATACAGCGGGCAGATTATTCCAATAGACCAAGCTTCTGGAACCTTACCAGACTGTAGAACAAGATTGAACAATGATGTTAATATGCTTACTAATTTTGGAGAAGAGGCTTTGAGAAATTCATTTAAAATCATATCAACTCCACAAGCCTTATTGTTTTTTAACCTACCAATACCTGATTGTACCTCGTCAGTAGATATCTCTTTATCCAATGAGTCATTAATAATTAAATCACCATTTATATCTAAGGGGCATGTATCAGGTAGGATATCCTCATCAGGAATGTTTCCTAGTTTTTCAAAATGGCACACAAATTCCTCGTGGGATGGTATATTGTCCACTATATTCCTATTTGTACCAGACGAGTTAAGAAGCTTCCAAAATGACTTAGGGTTTTTGCATCGCATAGTTCGTAGCTTCTTGTGTAAATGGCTTCTGTATTTTTCGTACTTCTTTCTTAAAGTAAATTTATAGTTTTTAAAAGCTTGTTTAATGTTATAATTGGTTCGCTTGGCTTTCCGGAGCTCTTTATGTTTTTGTCTACATTCATTATCAAACCAGGGTAGCTGCGCTTTATTATTAACTTTAATAGATTTCTTCTTATGCTGATGAGTATTTATCATACAAGACATTTCTGCTGCAGACAAAATTATATCAGTTAGTTTTTCAGACACTTCATTTACATTATCCTCTGTAACATCATGGACATTTTCCAATAGTTTATTTAATAAGACAGCTAACTCACAGACATGTTCCTCGTTGATGCTATTAAAAAACATTGGAGAAAATTCCTGCCTCCAGACTGGTCTACTTGAACCACATGGTATGCTTTTCTGGTCGTTTGGTTTATACTTAATATTCTCAACATTGTGATGATTGATATCAAAAATTAATGTCAGGTAGAGAGGGCTATGAACATCAGAAATACACCCATTAAATTCACCAATAGAAAATTCTGCTAAATATGGAAAAATATAAGGGGAGGCAATTGCGTAATCAACTACACTCAGCCCTTTACATGTAAAATTGCCTACCTTATCATCCTTTCCGGCCCTGCCGTTGACAATCAATAAGCCTTGACTTATACAAAGTTCAAGCAAAGAATGTCCAAAATTGTTTACACCCTTGTCCCTAGAGTACCTTGATTTATTTATACCAAAAGTTTCCATCACATCAGTGGTTGTAGCAGTAAGTGCATTGTCATCAACACCATTATCATCAGAGTTAATAAAATCTGGAATTATTCCTGTCCTAGCATTGAAATCTCCAAATAGCAATACATATTCACTGTCCCAATTTGCTAAAGTCTCTTCAATTTCTTGAAAAGCTAATCTGTTAGTATAAACTGAGTTTTCAGGTGGTACATACACTGCAGCACCAACAAGAGTTTGAGATTTCTCTTTACATGGAACACTTATTTCAAAAAACAAGCCGTTGTCTGCAACTGGGTGCTGGACAAGACGATAATACTTCAGAAGGTTAGCTTCTATTCTACTGGTAAAGTCAACGTTCTCAACAATCTTAATGTGTCTCAACAACTCGTTACGAACAAGTAATGCTACACCTCCGGATCTGTATCTAAAACCTCTTCTATTTTTCATGAAACATGTAAAACCAGCCAGGTCGACCTGATCAAAGTCGTCTAGTTTGGTTTCTAGAAGACAAGCAATGTCTATTTTAGAAATTACATCATATAATTCCGGAAACTTTTTCTTTGCGGTGAGCCCACAAACATTCAGAGATAAGAAGCGTAGGTGCATACTTGCCAGTTTCGTGCTGTTGCAGTCATCATCTTTTAACCTGGCAGGAGATTCATAGCTAGTCATACTAGTGTGTTTGGGCGAATTAGCATAAAGTATTGAAAAGTCCTGATCTGTATCGGGCAGTAGCAAGTGTTCATCACATTGTTGGGTAGCTGGTCGAGGAAGCACAGAGTTATGCCCCCTTGGGCCAGCCTATGCCTGTTGACTTATCATAGAGGTTTCATCCTCACATCCACAAGAAACACCCTTTTCGGATAGATACCCCAGGCCGAGAGACGCATAGTCGATGACTTTCACTCCAAGCTTAAAGAGATCGTCTGGTGTCTTTATTACTATTGGCTTTGGGCGATCTTCGGGGGGCAGTCCTGGAGGGGATTTCTTCGTACACATTATCTTTCCGTCCACGGTCCACGCCATGTAGCCCAGTCTCTTAACTTGCCCAAGAAGTCGGGCACGTAGAGGGGTGATATCATCATTAATGAAAGTTTGCTCATAGCCAGGTTTACCTTTTAGGTTCTTTTTCTTTGCCATGATTTCGTTTCGTTTGCGCCTGGAAACAAACTTGACCAACACAGGTCGAGTTCCTCTAGCCATCTTCCCAGCGCGATGAGCCACAGCGATGTCGGCAACAGACACAACTATTCCGGCATCGTTGAAAACTTTGATTGCTTTTCGCTCCACCTCTTCCGCTGTCTCTCCCGCATCCTGTGGGATACCAAAAACTCTCACTGACTCTCGACGGCTGTACTGATGCAGTCTGTCATTTTCGTAAGTAAGTGACCGTACAGCAGCCAACAATTTTTTCAGTTGCTGGCTGCTGTTGGGCCTGCAACAAGGCGACTCTGTGAAGGCGACTATCCAACTCAGCTGTCACACCTTTCATTACCTCCCCTACTACCACAGACAAAGCTGTCGCAAGTATAGGGATCATTTTTCCGATTTGGTCGCTTTCATCGCCGCTCACAGGTTTAAAGATCGATAGCGCTTCATTCACCTTTGAAAGGATTTTGTCATGAAATGACGAAGGATCGACACCAAAGTGCTCTGTAGCTTGTAGCGTTGATGGACAGGCTGAAGACATACTGTCAACACGCACAGAGGGTGGTGTAACAGACGATAATGATAATGACGATCGTGATGGTGTCACAGGTTTTAGTTTCAGTTTCTTTGAAGTTTCTTCTTCTTCTGAACAGGGCGACGAAAACAAGATCTTCTTCGCCTTGCCTCGGAAAGACATAGTAGATAAACACGTCACCAACACTGAGCAAGGAGATCAACCCAGCCTTATGAAGCACAGAGAGCAATGCGACAGAGGAAAAAGTTGAATAATAAAAATCAATTCCACACAAACACATGAAAAAAAAACCATATATCCAGTGAATCAATACAGCAAACAGCAAACCCTCTCAGAAGATGTAAATACACAGCACAATTAGGCCAGAACAATAGTAATTTTCCATAAATCAGAAAAATTTCACGGGAGCTCAAAAACACGGTGTCACCTCCATGAACACAACTCACTCTCATAAACAAGAAAGGCACCATCATAGTGGTGTGGAAAACTGCTCAGAATAATGTATTGCGAGGCTCAACCCTTTCTAAACACTTTAGTCACAAGGCCCTACATGATGGATTTGATGGTAACCGGAAAATCTCAACACACATTATCTTCAGCCTTGTAAATGTCTAAATGATTTATAGTGTTAAGAACACTAATGCTTCAAATGTGAGTCAATATCGTTTACAACTTTTGCTGTATTTGTGGGAAATGGACATTTGTCAGCAAGAGAAAAAGTATCAAAGGCTGGTTTCAATGCTCAGTCAGGTGTGCCGAACGCTGGTCATGACGGTGATGATACTGACGATATGAGCCTGAATGAAGGAGTTCTACGAGATGATTGCGACAGAGTAACCTCTGGTGCATCTGAATTACACTTCGACGGTTTCGTTACTTGCGACTAGAGGTTGGAAACTTGCGGTGTACTGTCTCGTGACGAAAACTGCGATGAAGCTACGGCTGTGACACACAGCGGGGATGGAGTCGATGGCGACGCCGGAAGTGACGACGACTATTGAGAATCAACAGGTCCACCACCAACAAGTGTCCGAAGCCCTCACAGCGCTGGTCACGTGATTGAAGTTGGCCTTCAGGCCCCTGGGGGCAGCGACATGTTGGGACACGTTACACGTGCGGTAAACGTGATGTTGTAAACACGAGCACAACTCACAGGACACATGATGTAAACACCAGCACAACTCACAGGACACGTGATGTAAACACCAGCACAACTCACAGGACACGTGATGTAAACACCAGCACAACTCACAGGACACGTGATGTTAACACCAGCACAACTCACAGGACACGTGATGTAAACACCAGCAACACTCACAGGACAGACCACCTTGGATGAGTTCCTCCCCACGGGGACATCAAGTCTTGTCTACACACGGTCACAACCTTGCTGCTCACCTGTTGGACTTTGACATCGTGATATGTTTACACAGGATTGTGACATGCGGTGTCTGTCATACTGTCTCCGTGTCTGGGTGTCATCTGAAGTAAATAAAGTGTTTCCTCCATGTAACGTTTATTATGGCGGTCACTTGAGAAACGTGAAATCGAGGTTTTACTGAAAATATTTTATGAAGATTCTGTACAGTTTGTAACAGTAATGTAAGGTTAGTTTGTTTATTCACTCAGCTAAACTATTTTCACAAAGTTAACAAAAGCTATTTTTTTCACGGTTGGTGTTAGATTGAGGAGGTGACAGTATTTATTGGTGAAGAGAATAAAGTTAGACGAATTCATGCTTCACCGCGACATGTACAACTGTTAGTAGACAGTAGACCGTTAGTGACAGAGAGAGAGACAGAATGTAGTAACTACTTTCACTTTTTGGTTTTGTTTCTATCAGAGAAATACGTTAGTACTTCAAGACAGAAAAAGTTATTACAGAATGTAACAAACCACTTGTAGTAAATAATGTAAATCACTCGATATACAGGGTTGGTCACAGCAGGTGATGTGTTGTTTATTTTAACAGTAAGATGAGCTCAAGTGTCTAAAATTTGTTTGTTGTAGGTTCTGTGGTCCGGCGACAACAGTGAGTGTGCCATGCACATGTCCTCCACGTGTGAGTGTCAAGACCCTGGGTCAGGCCGTGTGGTGGACAGGAGAGTGCTATACTGCTGTAATCACACTCTTCCCGGAGCAAGTTCACCTGCTACACACGGCGCCTCCCACACTCTTTGTCACCGGACCGCCCGGTACAGGTAAAACTGTGGTGCTGCTGCTGATGGCCATACAGTGGCTGCGGTGTGGTCACCACGTCTACGTTGTCAGTACGTGTAGTGAAAATCTTGCAGCAAACATGATGATACATCACCTGTTGCTGCAGACAGTAAACACACAACAGTCAGCAGGTGTGTCACCCGGTCAGCCTCACCTCATGCAGTATGAGCTTGATTACGATAAAGACATGGAGAAGGCCGTCAACGACTTGTCCGAAGCGGCGAGCGGAGGGTCGTTGTACGTCATCGCTGATGAAGCAGGGGGTGAGTTCAGGTGAGTTTACAGTGCGTGATGTGATGATAGACACACAGGTAGATGTTGTCTGTATTTACTGGATTAAAACTATTTGGTATTTAACAGGTGATGGTAACTCAACAGTTGTGACACCTGATGGAGGTGTTGTGTTGTCAACATAGATTTGTTTTGAAGCATCGGCTGTTACACACACTGTGTGGCAAAACGTGTCATTATTGTGACATCACTTACTGGATGACATCATTGCTAACAATATTACACATGATTCACAAACAGAATCACACATTGATAACAGTACACAGTGTAACGCGTGTAGCTACATCCTATGTTACAGTCTTGGCTACAGAATCAAGAACTTTCCGACTTTGTGTAACAAGCTGCTGACACAAGTTCCTCGTCTCCATCTGTGGGCGGCAAGTTATTTCCATGAATGCACACCCGCCGGCTGGCAAGTGGAACATTTAACCAGACCCCTCCGCTTTCCTCCGGCCGTCGTCAGGGAAGTCGAGCAGGACGTGATGATCACTGAATACCGTGATGTCCTGCCGTACAGTGAGCGAGGTGTACCCGACCACACAGACGGCCCGCCAGTCACACGACTGTATCACCGACGTCAGGGTCACTCAGGTGACTTGCCAGGTGAATGTGTGACGTGCGGTCGTGAGGTGGCCAGCTTCCTACACAGTCTCCGTGTTGGTGTTACAGGTAGGTGTGGGTATTGTGTAGTGTAACGTTGTTTACAGTTAAAAACTTACCTGTGTGATAAATAACGACAGGGTGAGAAACAGTCTTGTAAATAAGTGTGTTAGTGACGTGTGTCTCTCAGTTTACGTGATGACGTCACGATTTTGTTGTTTATATCCATGTTGACAGAGAGCAGCACAACAACATCTACAACATTGACCTTTACCAGCGGCGGCACAACACCCTGTGTACAGTGGAGAGACGTGCTGGTGTTGTACTGGCATGACGCTTGGAATCAGTCGGGTATGGTGAGTGGACTGCAAAAAGCGGGTATCCCAGTGCGGTTGATGAAGTATGAGGACATCGAGGACGTGGCCACGGCCCGCAGTGACGTGGTGTGGGTAGCGTTTGGACATCGTGTTCGTGGTCTGGAGAGAAAAGTCGTCGTGTGTTTGGACGAAATTGAAGGCGATTTAGTTAGAACTAAGTTGTTACCACGGTACAACCTTCCCTCTCCCCGACTTGACCTCATGTCCCGCTGTACGTCACAACTTGTGATTGTCTGCCGACGAGTAACCGCCTGAAGGTGACTGACACTGACACACCTGTCATCTGCTGTAGTCGTGTGTCTGTCTCTTACATCAACAATTGACTTGCAGTGTTTGTCCTCTTCTACTCTATCACCACGTCATCACCTTATGATGTCATAGATATGACGTCATTACAGATTTTTAAATCAAGATGTCCGTGTCTCTGTGTACACAACAACAAGTGTCAACAAGTTTGTCTGTTTCAGAGGTGTGTGTGGTAATGTGTCATTATATAGTGCGTCTGTCAGTCTACCAGTGTGATATCTGTGTCAGTGTGTCAGTCTACCAGTGTGATATCTGTGTCAATGTGTCAGTCTACCAGTCTGATATCTGTGTCAGTGTGTCAGTCTACCAGTGTGATATCTGTGTCAGTGTGTCAGTCTACCAGTGTGATATATGTGTCAATGTGTCAGCCTACCAGTGTGATATATGTGTCAGTGTGTCAGTCTACCAGTGTAATATCTGTGTCAATATGTCAGTCTAGAAGTGTGATATATGTGTCAATGTGTCAGTCTACCAGTGTGATATCTGTGTCAATGTGTCAGTCTACCAGTGTGACATCTGTGTCAATGTGTCAGTCTACCAGTGTCATATCTGTGTCAATGTGTCTATATGTTGTACACGTGCTGTCAAAGGGCCTCACCAGACTGTAATGTCAGTGCCGTGCACTAAAGTGTTTAGTCTGATATTGTTTACTGCCAGTGGTAAACAAAGGGGACAGAACTCTGAGACTAAATACAGACACGAGTTGTCCATCAAAACCCACTTCACTGAGTTTAGAGATTCATTGATGTAAACACAACAAACACTAGCGGCTCACTTATACAACACGTGTTACAAGTTTAACTGTTTGACACAAACACATTCACACGATGTACACATGTTGTTTCACATCCTTTATAAATGTCGCCCACACGTTTCACAATGAGTGTTTCAATAAAGATTGTTGTTGCTAGTTTAAAACAGGTACAAACTGTTGTTAAGTGGTTAAAATAGTTTTAACAGTGACGTCACCCACAGGCACCACGTGCGCACTGTTACAACAGTCAAACACCAGGCTGACAATATAAACATACACCACACAGCAAATAAACAATAAATACCAATGACAGGATACAATACCTACACCACGATCACATGACACTGTTACAGTTTGCCAACATCTTGTCACAACACACACTGTACCCTGACCGCGACATGTCATGACACGAAGTCTTACAATCAGCCATTGCTGACGTCATATTTGCCCTCAGTGACGTCATACGGATGGAGAATGAAGGACAGCGACTGTCGTCTGTCAGGAAAGCGATGATGAGGGCGAAGATAAAGCGCGTGTGTACCTCTGTGTGTCGATGATCTGTTTGACTAAAGAAAACCTTTTCGCGATGTGTTTTGATGGAGTCAACACATGTGTAACTTGGGACTAGACATGTCACTTGTGTGTTGGACTGCAGCTGTCCTGTGTCTTGGGTCACGTGGCTAGTGCGGTGAACTGCGATGTGTGCTGGTTGTTCTTGTGTTTTTTGTTGATGTTTTTTAATAAAAGGTGTAAAAAAAAGATGAAAGAGATCTCGAAATCAGCACTAGCGAACATACACATACACACAACCACGCATATTACCAGACGAAAGCGTCAAACGCATAAATCTAGAATTTAATGTAAACAACATGAAACAACTTACATGGTTCGTAAATAATAAATGGAAAACGGTATGGTCCATACTGGCCCACACTGGTGTACAATAGTCCACACTAGTGTCCAATGCTAGAACAACTACAAGTGTCAGTAAAGGAAACACAAAATCAAGTTCAGTCCAAAGTCCAAAGATGGAAGAAGAGGAGACAGAAGCCGTTAGTGGAGGAAGATGTCTGTTGTAGGAAGTGACGCAGCACAACAACTGAAAAACCATCCTAAACAGAGGCAAACGGTGCAACAAACATCACAGATGAGTAGGAGACAACAAACATCACAGATGAGCAGGAGACAACAAACATCACAGATGAGTAGGAGACAACAAACATCACAGATGAGCAGGAGACAACACACATCACAGATGAGCAGGAGACAACACACATCACAGATGAGTAGGAGACAAAAAACATCACAGATGACTAGGAGTACCTCCATTAAAACTCACAACCACGAAGTCTCGCTCTAACATAAACATTTACATAAACACGACACACACCTCTCACGTATAGACTGACACCAGGTGTGTGAGTTCACCCAGGTAACTATATTGAAACCTCGACAGAATGTTCGCCCTAGCAGTTGTATCAGTTCATTTTAGCCTCTTAGTGTCTAACTTTGCTTGTGTCATTGCAAACAGTCAGCACACAGCAGGTGAGTCAACTGGTCAGCCTCACCTCCTGGTCTACGACTTTCAATCAAATCAAAATCAGACTTTATTGTCTGTCTTGGAGACCCAAGACATAATTTTTTTTCTTTTACTCACAAGGGCAGGCATACATACTCACACAGACATTTAACACACACAGTTAGGAGTAACGATATATTGTCATGGTAGGTTGGATCTCCGTCAAATGGTCAATGATATTCCAATACTTATATTTCTTGTATATATGAATACAAAAATTCGTGTTTTGTGCATTGAGTGTCATCTGTTTTCTTTCACTTGAACTCGCAACCATCATCACACGTGTGTGTGTGAGTGTTTAGAGTGTCACACATTCAAACCTACCATTTCTCTCACCCTTCTCTCAACATCCATCATGCAACTCCCTCGTTCTTTTATTTCCACACGTGCTCAGTGACAGTGTGCTGACGTAGTTCCAACGCCTGACACAGTCCGCTGAGTCATCTGCACAACCACAGAAGCTGTGGACGACAGCTTGCATGCGTATTACCATCAGGACAAGACTCTTTACTGCCAGTGAAACCTCATCGTAATAAGCATGCAAACTGTCGTCCACATTCATTCCTGTTGCTATAAAAATCTCCGAGTTTTACTGACTTTGAAGTTCGACCTGCTGCGGCTGCTGTGACAAGTCAAGAGCAATTAATTCTGGCGACCTTACACAGACCATGGTGTGGACTTTCCCTGACTTATATCACTCCTTGTCCCGACCACAGAGGGCATTCACTACTCTAGCAGACACTCTTCACTCTCTCAGTCTTTGTTTTCTGCTGGCAGCGGTTGTTTCTCTCTACAATCTACCCTGTCACGTGACCCCAGGCGAAGGAAGAAGAGGCCTAATTATTCATCGGTAACACACTCACAGTTGACAGGGGAAGCCACACTAGGACCTACAATGTTGTTGTTCTTCACCATCTTCTGCGCCGTCCTGACAACAGGTCATTCGTGCTCCTGTCTTCTAAACACGAGCAGAATCATGGACCAACTTGAATTGTACTGCCGGTATCACATGGGTGAGTGGCGCCATCTGACCCTTCGTTTTGTCTTTGCCCTCAACCATTGAGATACATTCATCGAAATTCTTTTTACCAAATTGTTTTATCTATAACCATTTTGTTCACAATAAAGTTTCTTTTATTTGGAGTGGAGGTTTGGAAACCGGTGATTCAGGCTGCAAATGCTCCTATC
Source organism: Pomacea maculata (assembly GCA_004794325.1). Classification (NCBI taxonomy): domain Eukaryota; kingdom Metazoa; phylum Mollusca; class Gastropoda; order Architaenioglossa; family Ampullariidae; genus Pomacea; species Pomacea maculata. The sequence goes on along the minus strand of SRHC01000821.1, from coordinate 50,514 downwards.
CACACCACAGTTACAGTCACAAAACGGAACTAATAAGAATAAGACGTACAGACGCCGCGCCTTCTGTCACAGACATTTGTCAGTGTCGTTAATGTCACAACAGCAAGACTGTGTCACCTGAGAAAATCATCGCTGTGATCGCAAACTATTCCATTCTTCATGTCTGCTCCTTGTATCAAAATGGCGTCGAAGCCAGTTGTGTGATCAATACAGTGGCGACACACCTACATGCCTGCTGTGTAGTGTGTAGTGCTGTGTAGTGCTGTGTAGTGTGTAGTGTTGTGTAGTGTGTAGTGTGTAGTGCTGTGTAGTGCAGGCCCTGGAAACTACTCACACGTACCACGTGACACACTACAGGCGCAAGGATACCTACAGGTAGTGTGACAGGTTTCCTTTTTTAAAAATTTAACCCCGAATGTATTCCCATGATAATCTCCATTCATCATAATTTAATCGATGACCTTAGACCTTGAACTGTGTCGCGATGGAAGATGTTTATATCTGGGAAAGAAAGAAAAGCAACATAGCGTGACAGTAGATGATCGTGACACAGATTCGTAGCATCACAAACTATCCAAATGTTTGGTTTGGATAATTCAGACATCCCTCTCACCAGGTTTAATAAAAGCTTGAACAAAAGTATCGTCCACGACTTCATTGGACAAAGGGAAGCAAAGCCGAGCAGACATTTGGGAGTGATGAGTGAAGTTGTGTCCCTTTATTAGACTACCTTTGATAAGGCTATAACTAGAGATAGATTATGTTTTCTTTCTTGGTTTGGGTTCAAATTAGGCCAGCCTTGTTAGGTTACACGACTAAGGATTGAGTTTTAAGGTTTATTTAAGATTAGAGTGAAGAGACGGATTGTGTAAGAGACAGACATTATGCCGGTTTCATAATTATACTTTTTTTTTTTGTTTCGCCATGTTTGTAATGGGCCAGCTACATTTGTGTTACTGAATTTGTCTGTTAAAACTTTGCAGTCTGATAAAATGTGAGAATTCTTTAGTATACTAGTACCAAACAAAAACAAACCCCACAACCCCATGATGTTCACATCAGCTGTACTGTCCATGACACATTCTTTGCGTAGTGCCGGCTTAATTGCTCCGACTTACACATTAGGGTCAAGGTTAATACAGACAAACCAGTTTTATGCTAATTTTTATTCCAAGTGAGGATTTATCGACCTGTCCGCGCGAGATGTCAGTCGTAAGCGGGTTAATGTGATTTACTGCAGTGTACTCAACAACCCTGGCACTTTGACCTCCCCTGACACCGCCACTGCGTCCTTGATGTACAAAGGTCGTGATTCAAGTCTCGCCACCACGTGACTACCATTCCCTTATCTTTCAAATTCATTGAGCTGCCAAGAGGTCTTATTTTTTTATTTCTGTCCATAAAATTTAACTACATTCACAAAAATCTTTCAATTTTTTACCCAAAAGTAAACTCTCAATCACCATAAAGGCTTCCGGAATGGCGAATTTTCTATCAAAATGTGTTTCTTCCGTTTCCAGTAACGTCCATGTGAATCCGGAAGAAATTCACCGGTCAGGTCAGTGACCTCAACTCGCGTGAATGTGTCAGCAGTGGAATGTTTCAGAAAGAAATTTCGAGAATGTGTGAGGAGCGCGCTGAACCATGAAGATCACAGAGCAGCTATCATCTGCACTTCCATCTTACTGTTGGGGCTTAAGCCTTTTCTCGTATTTGTTGTCAAGACAGTTTTTTATCCACTTTACGGCCACGAAATTCTAATCCCAGTAGATTGAATGTTATCTACTTTCCTTTGTTGTTGTATTCAGTGTCCCTACGTTTTATTATCATTGTTATCGTTTTAATATGACGTGGCAGTTCTACATTTTCGGAAAAATCCGATTATATAGACCTAGTAGACCTGTCGTTACAGCTAACGGTAAATCGTGAATGACATGGGGAAACAATAACAATGGAGAAAAACGTGAATTTATTATTAAAATTTGCTATTCCTACCAAAAGAGTCAGATTAAAATTTTTAAAAGAAAATTTGTAACACCTAAAAGGTGATCTTTAAGAAATATAGTTTTTGTTTTCTTGTACTAAATTGACATAACAGATAGTAACTATTTGGAAGGCAGAGCTCATGTAATGGAAGTAGGTCAAGAAAAAAAAATAGAGAAAAATATTTAAAAAATATATACAACCGCAAAGTACAGAAAGATCAAGTAATTTGAATATACAATAAACTTAAACTATTACTTACTATCATATTGTAATTTCGGTTGTTGGAGTAAAAATCCATGTCAAACTGAGAAACCGGCACGGTCTCAAACATGGCGCTTTATCAGTTTACTCATTGCCTACTTCAGGGGTGGGCAAACTTTTCTGTTTCGAGGGCCGCATTGCTGGGTCATGACTAGTCCGAGGGCCGCACCTTGTAATTGAATACAAAAACGACCTAAAATCGCCAAATTGTAAACAAACACATTTATTTCATAATGAGCACATGAAATATGTACCACTGTAGGAATAAATATAAAACCAGAATGAACAATTAAGCACACACAATTTAATGAGAAAAATGTTTTTGAATACAATTTTTCTGAACAATTCTTTTAAAATTTACTGGTAGATACTCTCATAACTGACTGCAAGTTTGCATCTGAAAGCAATGACCTGTTCTTTGACTTGTTTATATTCATGCAGGAAAAACTTTGCCCACAGATGTAACTTGAACCAAATATTGAAAATAGCTGGGCAGCAAATACTCTTAAACAAGGAAATGATTTGTTGGAGAGGCACTTATAAAACTCAACTAGTGACAGGGAATAAAACCTTTCCTTCAATGCATGATCTGATTGAAGGTATCAGTTCAAGTTGTAATTCATCAGGTGCATCATCAACATGAACAGAAAAAAAGGACATGATAATTTGTTGAATTTTGATTCCATCTCCTTAAAATCCACAAATCTTCTTTGGAACTCTTCATTCAAACTGTCCAACTGTGCTCTAAATTTTACATGCAGGTGAGCAGGTACTTTTCCTTTGATAACAAAGAAAAATGTGTGAACTTCCCTTCACTTGCCTGCCTTCAAAATAAAGATAACATTCTTTGAAATGATTGTATCTCTTTATACATGTCATGAGGTGTAGTTGACGACACCATGATCAGCATGCGTCCCGCTTTCGCTCCATAAATGTCTGGTCACCTTACCTAACAGCGCGTCTACATCCCCCCTCCCCTGTCTGGTCATGACCTTCCTAAGTTGGTCAGGCCGCTTCGTAACTCAGGTGTAACAAAGGGTCCACTGGCTACCGGCGAGACAGTTCAAGGCCGGCCATTACGTACGCAGCAGGCGTGGGAAGGGACTAGGCGTAACTTGTTTTCGGTAATATTTTTTTTGTGTTGCCAAAGGGCTTCTGCGGGCCGCAGAGAACCACTTGGCGGGCTGCATGCGGCCCGCGGGCCGCTATTTGCCCATCCCTGGCCTACTTTAATATATTTATACCTAGTTTCAGCTTCCTACAGGAAGTAGTCCATAGTAGAACATGTCTCTTATCCTCACTATAACAATGTGGACGGATCGAAAATGTTTGAGTTCATTGTAAAACACTACACATAATTAAAGAAACGCGTGTTTTCACCAGTTCTGCTCTTGGATAACAGTACTCTTATATATGGAAATTCTTTTCTTGATTATTTACATCAAAAAGAACAAATTGAATCAGACAGCAGCACTGAATGATTACAGAATAGCGAGTGCATTTCAGAAAACGATTTGTATCAGGATTTAGCACTGGGCAAGCCAATGTGACATTACACTTAGTTCTTTGTCTCGTTTACTGTGTATTCTACGCAAGTACCATTCATCTCTCCCCAAGCATCCCAAGACACTGTCAAACACCCACCCCCCCCAAAAAAAAAAAAAAATTTAAATATCAGATATGTAGAAAATAGTTATGGATATTATTTTCACTTTGGACTGAAAGAATCTCTGTCTAAATCACAGCAGTTAGTGCAATACTTAATGTCAGATCATGGATATGACATTCTTTCCATTTTCCTACAAATAATTAAATGGTCTGCCACTCTTTCACTGTGTAATCACTTTTGGCCTATTCTTGGGAGAGTATGTAGCCCTGTAGAAACTGAACCTTTTGGTTCAGGGTAAGGATTTAAATATTTGAAATGTTTTCATGAGATTAAAAAAAAATGACAGGGAGATAACTCCAGCCTGGAGAACTGGTTTCCTTTTCTTAGTTATAAAAGTACAATTTTAAAATTAGCATAGTTTTTGTAAAAGGTTATAATTAATATCATAAGCTTCAATCCAACCTGGAACTGTTTATATTTAATTTCATGGATTTTATTTATTTTAAGAAATTTATGTTTAAGATTAATTCTCTCATTTTTGAAAGCAATTCAGTTCGTACTCATCATTTGATATATCGTTATAGATCTTTAAACCTTTTCTTTGGGAAGATGTAATTAGTGTTAAGAAAACCAGCAATTTAATTTTAATGGTTTTGTCAATGGATACCTGTCTTTGCTTCTTCTACAACTTATAATTAAATAACAAATGTTGCATTAATATGTCAAGAGGAAACATTTTTATGTATTTAAATGAGTATCAATGAGACAATGCTTTACAAATTGTATATTTCTAATTACTTTCTTAATTACCTTGCTTTTATCCTTATTTTTGCTGACATTTCTTCTTCAATAAAAATCAGTAAAGGACAAATTATGTTTGTTTTTTTTTTGTAACATTTTGCATTTTTATGAACTTTTTGCTGCTTCTTATATAATCATTGCAAAACACTAATTATTCATCCATTTGTTTGGCATTTATAAGGTTAGTTGGAGGAATTTGATAGTTTGATATTTTTAGCATTTTGGTATATCCTGATTTTAAGGAACGTAAATCAGAATACGCTAAAATACCTAAAAATACAAATAATATATTTTTATAAAATCTCAATAATTCCACTGGGATCTATCAGGGATCCACCTATGTTATCCTAGGTAAAACAGACATGGGCCCTTATTAAACCCCTTCTGACTTTCACAATGGGACCCATTACAAGGTGACGTTTATGTCATTGTGTTTGTGTGTGTAGGGGTCTAGCGATGTGACGTACACGTGATCAGACGAAGGAGGCGAGCACAGTGAGTGTCACTCAACTTATGGCGCGGGCTGCACGTTCTGTGGTTGCTCTTTTCTTCATCTTTGCCCTTCATCTCTTGTTCACCGCGCAAGCCCAAACAGGTTTATAAATGTGTGGCAGAAATGTGTGATGATGAAGAATTATTGATGATCATAATGTTAATAATGATGATGATGATGATGATGATGATGATGATGATGGTACTAGTAGTAATATCAGGGTCAGAATTATCCGATCCGATAGATAGCTGTTGTTAACTGTAAGATAAAATCCGTTTTAATTTTCTTGTCTTATTTACGCACTTATAAAAACACATTATTTAGAACCATTTTCTCTAAAATAGATGTAAAGGTAGAAGAGATTACGATTACAATGTTTACAGTGTTTATGATATGTAAAGTTTTATACTAAAACACTTAATGTTTTTAACTGCTCTTTGTGTGTTAATATATTAAATATTAACAAGTAATTGTTTTAGAAATCATATCAAGCAGACAATGTTTAGAGAGGCTGGATACACAACCTTGTACTCGTCACTCACTTTATAAAGAAAAAACGTAGCATTACTTTTAATTTTTCTAAAGAAGAGGTTCATGAAACATTTATATTACAAAGTTAATTGCAAATGTCAATTGTTTCGTTTCTTTTAATGTTATAGGTAACACTGTAACGTGTGACGTTCCTTCAGTGGAACCATTGGCCAGTACGTCAGTCACGTGTCACTTCCCTGAGGATGTCAGTCAGACAAGGAGGATTGTGACTGTCTCTTTCTATAAAGGGGCGCAATATACAGGTGCAGTGATGATAAGTGTTCTTGCTGCTGTTGGGTTTTAGCATGTTCAGCATTTTGCTACAATGTCTATTTTTTTCATTCCTTTGAGTAAAAGGGTAAATGGTTTGGATAAGTTTGTGACAATTTGGAATGGAGGGTACTTCTTATTTTATAATTTTTATTCTGTATTATCTCGAAATACTTAACAGTTATGAATCTGGATTTAGCTTCAAATGAAAACAATATTTTGGACTGCTGGTGGATGTCGGGAAGAATGGACTGTGATGTCCAACGTGGATACAAGTTTAACAGAAGGATATCTCACGAACTCACCTTGGAGATCCCACGAGTTTCTACAAAACACATTGGAGGATATGCCTGCAAGCTTTCCAACATGAATGCAAAAGACATTAAATACTGCGAACTAAAGATAAAGCTAGGTAAGATGTTAGCATCTCACCACCCTCTAATAACAACTCACCACTGGCTGATAACAAACAAACATCCAATCATTTCTTTTTAAAAAGCTGCAAATATGTAGTATAGTAGTCGGTGTAGAAGCATGGGTCATTGATTTGTTTTTAATAATAACACGTATACACACTCAAATTTCAAGACAACACAGGGTTTAGTGACTGGTTTGAAGGCAGCTGTCAACGCCATACCGTGACATCACTAAGACAACGCATTGGCACTACACGCTGACATTGTTGTCTCATGACAGGACACTGTCATAGTCCATGATAAGGGTGACATCAAGAGGTTAGACGAAGGCAGTGCACTTCATAAGTTTCCATTAATGTTTTGCCTGTTCATAATGTCAGTAATTAAAAGGGAAATAACGTGTTTCAGAGGGGAAGACGATGTGTGACGTTCCTTCAGTTCCACTGAACTCACGAACGTCACTAACATGTTACTTCCCAGAGGATCTCAGCAAGAACACACCAGACTTCAGTGTTTACCATCAGTCCAGCCGTAGTGACTCAGGTACTGCATCAGGCCTTGAACTCTTGCTGTATTGTTTATTGTTTTCATGTCACTAATCTTGAGTTAATTACAAAATATATTTAATGATTGTTGAGCCAAAAAAACAGTAATACCTTCATTTTTCTTTGTTTTTTTTTTGTTGGCTTTTGTGAATATGTTTAAATAAGTGACTAAGAAAAGATTGAGATTTTAAAAATATTACTTGAAAGTATGATGTGCTGCACATATTTCCTATAATTAAAAGTTTTATTCAAAGGCATTTTAATAATGATTCTTGATGTATTGAAGAACTTGTACTTAGTCATCTTAAGATTCTTTAATTTTATTTTATTAAATATTTTGTATTTTATATGTACAGTTAATGTAATATCATGCAAGAGGATGGGAGACCATCGGTTCTGTAATACGATTCGCGGCTACGAGTTTGATTACATTGTGACAAACCACCTGACTGTCGGGATCCCTAAAGCACAGGAGGATCAAGAAGGATCCTACAGTTGTCACTATGCAAGTAGTTCACCTGTCCGCTATGAGAACTGCTCTCTCACTTTGACAACAGGTAAAGAGTCGGTGAACACATATTTCCCTTCCTGTAGTTCACTAACATTTGCCCAAATATTGTTTGCTAAAATGCTAACACGAGTGCTAAATTCTCTTCCTTATAATGGAGTTATATTTATTGAAATGATAAGTTACAAAATAAGTACATAATTATGCTTAATTGTCAAGATACCAGACTTCAAGCATCTTCCACTAGCAGGGAGATAAATACCCGCTACACAGGAGAACTTAGTTGTGTGTCAGTAGTACTTGTAACAGTGAGTGGTTCAACTCACCAAATCTGTGTATGTCTTTGAGTGAAAGCAAGAAAAATCGCTCAAGCTGTCATGATCAAGAAGCGGTTTTTTTGTCCGGAAAATAAAACAGCTGAGTTAAGAATACTGCCCAGAAGATTTTAACTTTTTATAGTCAGCGCATTTAAAAGTTAATTATTTTATTTGTTTATTAGATATAATCATATACAAAATTTCATTGGTTTTGTCTAAGACAAACTTCTCTAAATTATTTAAAATTTTTGTTGGCTAGTTTCCAGCAATGTATAGACTAATTCTATCCGAGGGTGGAAGAGAACACACACAGCAGTGCATTGGGTCTTATTTCTCTGATCGAGGATAGCTTCCTTCCTATTCAAATTCATCATTTAAAAAATACTATTTTTTATTTGTGACTTCTAGGTCTTTTAGACAAATCTATGTGTGATTAAAAGAAGAAAATATAATATTTATCACGCGTCTTCGTCATAAAAAATCTTTCGCTTTTATAAAAGCGATTTTTTCTGAATACTTTACATTTACATAAGTAAGTTACATTTGACAGACATGCAACTTTTTGTTGTAATTGCAGTGACCTCCTTCTGTAACATTTCAAGTGTTGTAGAGACAGAACCTGCATCACTCACCTGTACATTCAACGTTGATGTCAATGCAACAAAAAATAATTTCTCACTGGTCCGTATCGGAGGCGCTGACAGTAAAGGTAGGTAGGTACAACTCTGAAACAAAGACAATGGTTCAGCAGTAGGTAGACCTTTCTTTGTCATCCTCTGAACAACATCTGCACGCCTTTCTCAATCTGTCTCTCCTACTACTTCGTCTTGCTAAACATCAGAGGCTCACCATGATTAACTGTGGAGAAATAATTCGCAAATGAAGGAAAAAAAAAAACACAACCTTGAGTGTCGATGATTTTCAAAAAGAATTTTCATTGTTGAAGCAAAAGTTTGATTGCTGTATAGAGAAGTATCTTACGTATAGGTAGATAAAAAACAAAAACAGCGAAACCATGAATGAGATGAAATGTGCCAGAGACTAACATTCATTGAGACAGACTAGACAAATAAGAAAAGACACACACAATCATCGCTACTCTACACACACACAATACCCACGAGCAGGGATTTACCTGTCGTGACTCAGGCGTGTTCTTCTCCTTTGTTTATCCGGGCCTGAGTGAATGTTCTACCTGATTTCCCGCACAAACTGTTATTTTTGATCGAGATTCCACCTGTTAGCCATGTACAGTTAACTCTTTCATTACTACGCTCCTGCCACATTCTCGCACTCATTCTCTCTGTGTAGCAACCCAGCTGTCATGAAGGGTTATAACACAATGACACGGACTAATCCCTTGACAAAGTTTGAAGGTAATTAAAGTAAATTCCGAAACAAATCTGCATGTTTATATAGAGCAGCACATTAAATGAAGGGCAACTCAGATCTGTATTATTATATATGGAAACGAGGAGTCAGGTTATTTAATTTTTTGATAACCTAAGACTTTCTTCCACACAATCCGAGTAACCTGCTGCAACTCTCACTGCTTTGCGTTCTCTCTCATCTCACTGTGGTGAAATACAATCACAATACCTGTTTTGATAGTTTCAACCTGAGCTACAGCCAACAATTAATGTGAAAGAACGCGACACTCAATTCTGTGATCGCTTCCTCCAGAGATCATCACATTGCCCTTTACTTCTAGAACCTGCTCTGTAGAGCTCCCTTGTACTGACATTCACTGTTGTATTGCCTTTACACACAGCTCTCTTATAGTAACTAAACCAGTCAACAATAAAGAGTGTCATGTCAGTGTCAACAATCACGGTAAATACTTTCCCGTTTACGGAATGGTGAACATCAGGCTGACAAATGCCGGTATTGTCGTGGTTCAAAGGTTGTATGACTGACATATATTTCTACAGGTGTCGACATTGTCACCTGCACCTGGCTAGAGGACCAGCTGAAGTGCACCACAGCCCCGGGGTACGAGGTCAACAACACCGTCACAGATCACCTCGTCATCAGAGTACCGCGAGCGTCACGTGACCACAGCGGCACATACGCTTGTCACGTGAATGGCTCTAAAGCCACCGGGTTCCAGCCCTGTGAATTTATCCCAAAGCCAGGTAGGTAAACGGGTACATTGCTTTTTTATCTTACTGTTGTTATGAACAACGCGTCTTTGCAGACTGGACTTGAACTCAAATTGAAAAGTAGCTTCCAGTGTAATGCTCTCATTACAGCCGTCCGTTATGTTTCCTTGTGTCTTACTATTATTAGAGACTTTAATAAGCTGCGAATAATAGTTTATCGCTCAATATGAACTATTTTGCGAAACCCTGTAGTTTTGATTATAGCAATAGTTCTTGTTATGTTATCATACATTACCATACCACACCATAAGTACTTCTGTTATCTGTTTTATGATAGTGTCAATACTAACTTTACTCTCTCTGTGTAGTGTTGTTATTGTTATGAACATCTTATTATCTGTTCTAATTGCAGTGACCTCCTTCTGTAACATCTCAAGTATCAAAGAGACGAAACCTGCATCACTCACCTGCACATTCAACGTTGATGTCAATGCCACAAAAAGCAACTTGTCACTGGTCCGCCTCGGTGGCGCTAAAGGTAAAGGTAAAGGTAAATAACTTTTTTCACATAGTAAGGCAGTAAGGCAGAATAGTTTCATAAGGAGCAGGGACGGATGGCCTTTTATTTAAAGGAGGTTAATGATGTAGGGAAAAAATACAACAGCCTTATAGTCAATCTCATGGAGAATTACTTTTAATAATACTAATTGTAAATAATAGAAATAATAGCCATGAGTCAGAGTGCGAAAAAATTAAAGAAACCAACCAAAACGACAACAAAGAAAAAAGGGGACAAAACATAAAAGGATAAAAAGTGTGATGCATTCTGATTAACAGCAGACCAATGAAAGTTCTACACCATCCATCAAGTCTATCAAATAACATTAACTACATAAACATTACAACACTCATAGAACATTATGGATGCGATCGTGTAGACAGAAGAAAACAAAAAAACAGAGTACAGGTCATGTTAAAGGTCAGTAGGTAGAAGCTGTAAAAAAGGATTTTCTAGAATCCAACAAAAATGTCGATCACAAACAAGATTGACGATATGTTCGTTTTAAGAATAGTGGAGAAAAGGATTGCTGAAAACAATAATCGAGAAAAAAGGAAAAAAGCAACCTGCCTGTAATAAATCTCTTTATAAACAAATCCAACCTAACTGTTCCTTATTTTCGTGACTAAAGGACAAAGGACGGACATTAAAAATTTTTTCAGCTGTAAATCATCGTTTTACGGTAAAAATGTTATTGGTTATTACTTTTTATTCTTCAGATTGTCGTCTGTATTTTCTTCAGAAGATAGAAGATGCTGCAATGTAGCCATGATTGTGCTTTCGTATCCATCAATAAATAATTTGATCACTTTGTAGGAGGCTAAATATTGTAACCAATGAAGTATTAGAGAAACTTTTAAAAGGTTTTTTTCAACACTAGTCTTAGTAGTTTCAAACATAAAATTGCAAAACCACTTCATGCACAGTTTTGACAATCCAGCTTGTGTTGGTTATGTTTGTTAACACAGTTTACAGACTGACGTGGATTAAAGAGTTGTGACATTAATTAAAGGAAATATGCTTTGCAGAATGTTGTGGGAAATACCTTTAGTGAAATGAAGTATGTTACCGCAAATACTGCAGCAAACATATGAGGTACAATCTGAAACCTGTTGAACATGAAATGCTGCAATGATGTAACAGAAGATGACACTTTCTAGGTTCATTTCTGTAAAGCTCCCTTGAGAGTGATCAAACAATTTTGCAGTAGAAAGTGTGTCACACTAATGTATAACTAACAATGTCAAGTGCTGCTCCATTAATGACAATCAGCTAATGACTAGTAGACTAGTTGGACTGAAGCACTGCAGGCTGCATGACTAACACAAGTGTGTCTACAGGTGTCGACATTGTCACCTGCACCTGGCTACAGGACCAGCTGAAGTGCACCACAGCCCCGGGGTACGAGGTCAACAACCTTGTCACAGATCGCCTCGTCATCAGAGTACCGCTCTAGCATGGACGGCTTTAAGTCCTGTGACTTTATCGTGATACCAGGTAGATACACCTACATTGTGGCCACCCTCACATTTGTTGTTTCCTATTAAAGCGCCTCTACTGGCTGAACACGAATGTTATAAAAGTAAACAAGTAGCTTGTAAGTAAACAGGTTGATGATCACAGTCTATCATTCTATTGCCTTAGAGCTTGATACACAGAGTTTATAACACTGAAGACGAATTGTGTTCTGTACTTTCAGATGTACCTGCCGCAGTTCTGACTGTAGCCATCGCTGTACTCTTGTTCATTCCTGTGTCGTTAGTCATCATCTTCTTGGTTTTCAAATGTAAACAAAGGTGAGATGTCTGGTAAACACTTTAAATACATTTACAGTTTGTTCTGTGCACGACTCATTAGATGTTTAATTACTTTAAAAGATAACTCACTCTAGACCCACGAGGCAATAGCGTGTTTGTTGCGCCCCCTGTCGTCCGTAGGCTGAGCGGCAGGCGGAGTAGTCTCAGTGTCGTGACCAACTCGTGACTGTCCCGTGCAGGTCTCAAGTAGCGATACCAGGACACGGGTTCAGTTTCTCCCAATTTTTTTTTATTGAAAAGTAACAGCTCTTCCACCTAGGGCGATGTGGCACTATAAGGGGAGGGGCTGGGGATATGGGAGAATATGGGGAATATTGGGAATATGGGGGAGTGGAGGATGGAGGGGTGAGGAAGGGCAAGGGGTTAAGGAAGGTATTGTAGGAAAGTCACTAGTCTGTGACGCCGCCGGTGTTGTTTACTGTTGCTGTTGGCCTCTTTCCCTGCTGTTGTCTCGTGTTGTTGGTGTCTAGGAAACTGCCAAGTTTGCAGTGGTGGTGAACTGTAACGGTGTTCAGATCCTCTGTGTTTCTTTAGTCCTATATTTTTTACTTCGATTGAGTTTTACGTACTTTTATTTCTCATACTGTTTATTACCTTAAAAAGCTTCATTTTTATCGTTTATTTTTTTAATACTATTTTTGTGCTTATAAATTTGACATTAGCAGGTTCTCTATTTTTTTCAATTCTAGCTTTATTTAGAGTTTGGGTGATTAGCCTCTATTGTTACCATTAATCGCAATATAGTATATCATTGCTATTCGGGTATTGTAAGTAAACTATTAATGTTTAAAGGTAGTATATATTATCTGGTACCTGTTTTCCTGTCTTGGTTTTCTTTACATTCAACTCAAGCATGTGAGATGATGTCACCACGTGTGCGTATATGAGGTTTTTCTAACACTAGTTCGGTCTTTTTCATTAAGCCTTATTCCAGTTATTTTGGTTTGCATGATGATGTGTGGACAAGCTATTGCGATGTTTGCTTTTGCTCCTTTTGTTTTGTAAATGTGGAGTGTGTTGTGGGTAGTGGGTTTGGTGTAGGGCGACCTACTCTGTGAGTGGTTGTTGGGTCTCCTTACTTATCAGTTCTTTAGGTTTCCGTCCTGTGTCTGCCAGCACTGACAGGTGTGGCATGTGCAAGGGTACTCCCAACTCTATGGTTAGCGCCCTGACCTGAAATGACTGAAGATATTGGTTTGATCTTCTATGGACAAGAAGTGAAGCACTCCACAATGAGGCTCTGTGTCATTAAAACCCATGCTACCCTTACAGTGGCCCCACGTTGATATTACTCTGACACCACGCCCCCCTCTTTGCTGGTCCGTCTATTATAATACAGAGAATAACATCTTACCCTATAAACAATGGCATTTGTTATATTCCTGTTAACGGTTAACACTCTGTCTCTGTGTGTGGGGTTTCAGTTTAAAGGGAGATGTTGAATAAACAAATAAAGAAACATAAAACAAATATAACATGGCATTAAAATTTTACAAAACAGTTCAAATGTATTGCTGTCAAATCTTATATCTAAATTACATTATAAAGCATGGATGAGGGTTTTGTGAGCAAGTATTTCCATGTTAATCCTTCTACATAAATATTCCATTATCGCTTAGCGCGTCTACACAATTCTTGATGGAGCTTTTTAGAACGATTACACAAAGGCTAACATGTTAACACTGACTGTCGTCAAACAAGAATTTATACTGAATATGTAACTGTCTATCTTACTGAAAATGTGATTATAAAAAATATTTGAAATAATAATTTTATTACAGGAAAGAAGTGGACAAAAAAGCGACAAAACAACTTCGATCTGAAGCAACCCCACTGATGTCACCCGAAGAAACAAGAAGCAGCTCACCACCAGTCTTATCAAAGGAAGAAGTAAGAAGCAATTTAGCTTTATACCTATGTATCATGAAAGACATTAAAAGTTTGATTTGTGACCCGAGACAGACAAATAAATCATGCCTTGAAAATTCTGAACCCTTTGTTTTACTCCAAGTCTATAGAAAATGTATTTAGAATTTAAGTAATAATACATTTCAATATTTTTGAAGTACATCTTTACTTATTATGGAGATAAATATTAACGGAAGTTCTGTTGGCTGCCCGCTGCTCTCACATTTGACTTGGGTCGTGACTGTGGAACTCGACCAGACATTGTCACACACACACACACCACGTGATGGTTGAATTCTAATGATGTGTATCGTGAGGCACTCATCTGGTGTATCCGTGGACATCATCTAAGTGTATCCTGTGTACTACTCGCCGCTATGGAAGTTTATGTTTGTGTCTTGCTTTTCAAAGTCCGAATTCTCTAGACAACCACACCGTCATTACAGCAGCTTTCTCTCTCAGAGACAACCAACAATAGAATTATATTTATATGATACAAGTGTTTACTTGTCAGAGCTTGTATCATCTACAGTCACCGCTCTCTCATTTCCTGTCTTAGGATTATAAAGTAAGGAGACCAACAAAGGAAGAGTTACCAGCTTAGTCTGTGTTTCCGACTGCTTTTTGTGTGACTTGTTATAAAAATGATTCATCATCATCATTATCGTCGTCGTCGTCTTCGTCATCATCATCGTCATTTTCCTCCAACATACAGCTTTCATCTTCCCACCACCCTTACATTTAAGACAACAGAAGGTGCAAGTGATCTCGTTTAATGTTTCTAATTATATCTTCCAGTGACGAAGCTTTGTAGTCACCAGTACACAGAGAGTGATGTGTACGTCACCTCACAATAGTTGTAATCACATAATATCTGCAATTTCTAAATGTAAACAGTTTATCTACTTACACTCCAGTGTTAACGGACAGTGAACCATTCGTTGTGGCGTCCAAAATAGCAAACAAAAAACCTTAAGTACTACCCAAAGTAAGATCATACAGTGATACCTCGGTTCTCGAACGCCTTGACTTTCGACCAAATCGGTATTCGACCAGGAAATTCGAGAAAATTTTGTCTTGGAATCCGAACAAATATTTGGAACTCGAACATCTGAACGTCCGAGATGAGCCGAGTTGAGTCGAATGGCGTTCATTCAGCCCAGCGCGCCTTGCTTGCGTCATCGGTGTGAGTGCAGAGAGAGAGAGTCACGTTTTGTGGAGAGAGTCATGAAATGTGTGCAAAATGGGCAGAAATCGCAAATTTTGTTGAACAACATCACCCTGATAAAGTGGTAGCAAATAGAGCAGTTAACATTTTTAATGACAATGTTATGTTCACTTTCCGCAACATTTTGCAAAGGAGAAAAAAACAGCAAACAATTGACAAATTCTTCCGTAGAGAAATCAGACAAGCAACTGCAGAGCAAGATTCTGATTCTCCTCAGCAAAAGATATAGAGAACAGAAACACCCGAAGAGCAGTTACCCTCTGTTTTTATTGAAGAGGACTCCCCTTCAAAACAATAACCATCCCCTTCCCTCCTCCCTCCACATTCATTCCCTCCTGCCATAAAGTTTGGTACAGGTACAGTAAATGAAACACAATTTACTGTACTGTACTGTACAAAACATTTTATGTATTTTTTTGTTTGTTTGTTTTAATAAATACACTTTTATTTCTTATTTCTTGTTGAGACTCATGTTTTTCTACATATTATATACAAATTAGGCCAGTAAATAGGCATTTTCTGGGGCTTGGAACAAATTAATCCAGTTTCCATTATTTCCTATGGGTTTCATTGCTTCGGTTCTCGAACAATTTGGTTCTCGACCGTCCTCCCGGAACGAATTATGTTCGAGAACCGAGGTATCACTGTATAGTGACCGGTATGTACGACTATTCATGGGTTAAGTGTGCGAGACTGTCCTCGGCTACTGTCAGATAGAACCGCCATGATGGAGTCTACATCACACACTACACACTACTCACAACTGGCACCCCGGTGGCGCAATGGTCAACGCGTTAGTCACAACACAGAGAGAATCGGGTACTTGAGTTTAGATATTATCCCGGGTGTGATTTTTTAGTATGCACGTGACACGAGTGGGTTGTTCTCCGTATAAAATACTAATTAAATAAAAAAGAATGCTTTAACAAACCTAGTTTTGTTCATTAACCTTTAACAAGCAAGATGTTAAAGACATGTTAACGGGGCACTGTTGATCTATATAAGGAAAATATTTATCGTACATATTATCAGGATATTTTGTGCAAAAATGTCAGCCGTTAATGGAGATTAATTGACCATGTAGTCCATTACTTGAGAGCCTCAAGTAATTTGTTATTGCACCTTTTGAGCTTAATTTTTTTTTTAAATTCTTACTTTCCTACGGGGGGAAAAAAATCGATGTAGAGGTAAATACTCAAATACGTGTAAAAAACAAAGGGAAGCGAATTCTCTGGCATCTTAATCTTTACCATGAAGCTGTTGATCTTTGTTGCTTCCTCTTTGTGTTTTTGGTATTTGTTTTTATTCATCATCAGTGCTATTGTTTCTTCATTCGTAGTTCATATGTTGTTTGTTTCCCTGATCCTCGTATGTTGCCCTTGTCTCTGTATTGTTTATAGCGCTGAGACCATGCTCCTTAGGTCAGTGAGTATGCACTTTACAAATTTTTGCATTTATTGTTACTTATTACTGGTCTTAAAGAATGTGGTCGAGTTAACGGGGGGTATGGGGGATGCTAACACGAATATCCTCTTTAACGCAGTGAAGTCATGTTGAAATCTGTATACAGAAGCATACACGACAGGCTGCTATTTATATTTCTTTTCATTACAACAGTTGGAAAACCAAGGAAAACAAGAAGAGGAATTCTGGGAGCAGTGGGTTGAGGAGGCATTCCCTGATCTGGACTCTAGTGTCTACTTCCTGCCTCCTGTACCCGTCAGCCGCGTGCCGACGACACAAGAGTTTGTTGCTGGTCAGAAAGTTCTCGTCCTTCAGTCATCTCCACAGGTAGATGAGTCCAACCAGACGGTGACAACTGCAGTTAAGGACAGTGATGTCCGACATGATGCAGCCATGCAAAGAGTCCTTCTATGTCTGGAGAGAATGTTTAAAGAGAACAAACAAGTGCTGGTGGGAGTGAGTCAGCTCCTGTTTGACGACTACCTGCGTGATTCTCGTTATGCTGACGTGGCAAGAAGACTTCCCCTACCCGTCAGACACCCCTCTGATCTGCGACAGGAATGGAAACCAGGGGACATCGATGTACTTCTTATTCATCGACAGTACGGTCTTGTCATCTGTAAAGTGAAAGCTTTTGGTGGCAACGTAAATAAACACAACATGTCGGAAAAGGAAAGAACAGAGAAAACTCACACAGAGATTAAAAACAATCTTCAGGAGGCCATCAAACAGTTGGACAGGGCGGGGGTCACGGTGTCATACCTGGCTAATGACGTCACTCCCAGTCTACGTGTCACTAAGACGATCGCACTCCCTAACTTGACGGTTAGTCAGCTACAACAGGTGCTCGACAATGACCCCGAGCTGACTCAGGTGAGAATTCTTGTCATCTCTTACTGATTCATATTTAGTTTAATCCTAATTGATGACGACGACGACGACGACGACGACGACGACGACGGACGACGACGACGATGATGATGATGTAAACAATATCAAGTGCAAGGTCGATACCAGTACTATCGGAATCATTATTCGGCCTAAAATTTATTTCACAGAGTTGCACTCTCGACCTAACAAACATCGGTTTCTCAAAGGATCTCTCACACTAACGTCAAAGGGTAAAGGTTTCCATAACCATCCCTTGACAATATGTATTTATAAGTGGTTCACCATGTTCAGAAACGTGTTGTACAACTTATCGAGTCACGTGCAAACTTCACCGCCATTTATCCTCCTGACACTTTGTAAACACGACAAAAGCATTCTAAGACTCGGTCACTCTTTTGTGAAATAACGATATAAAGTGTGTCTGCTAGTAAATATGTCCGCTCAAATCTTTGTCATATTTGGCTCATTTCTCTTGAGATCAAGTGATTCTGTTACAGGACCTGTGTCGGTGTCTAGGAACATCAAACCCCGCCGACATCACTGGTCTGTGTCTGTGCTGTGATCAGTTGTCTGACCCCAAGACCCCGTGTGACGTCAGTAGTCACGTGCTGAGGGAACTCGGACACTGGTGGCGGCGACGTGTGACTGGGGCTGGACATGAGAGTCACATGACACCTGGGGTGTACAAGACACTGGTAGCCAGGTAAATAAGAATTTTAAAAAATGTTTATGCAAAACCCTTTACACGTGTTTACGTTGTGGTCTACAGCAAGGTCTGAAGTTGGATGACAGATCGTTTAAGATCTCTGTTTTCTCGTGAGAGAAATCGTCAACTACTGGCAGTGAAGAGAGTAAGGTTTCATGTACAAGATGAGGAAGACCTAATGCAAACATGTTAACAGACTAGCAGTATGGTGGTAAAATGGGCGTGTGTCCCAAACTAGACGGAACAATGGTCTTGGGTTGAGATCTCATCTCGAGGTCCACTGATTACCTGCACTCTCAGTGTTGTCACTGGCGTGGTGAACAGGTGACTAACCTGCACTCCCCGTCAACGTGGCGGACTGGTGTGTGAGCCCCTGAGGTGTCACTCTATTTGACTTTATTGACACCTCTGCCAGCCGGGAGGTCACGCTTGGCTAGTCTAGCCGCTAAAGGCCTATTCTCAGGCGGCAATGTTCCTGTACAAAAAACTTGCATACAAGGCAGCTTAGCGCCATCGTACTTTTCTCACGTAGCTAGGCCACACACGTGTCTTGCGAGCTGACATCATCCGCACAGTGCATTATGGGTAGTCAACAATATGGCAGACGACATGGACGAGATACTTTTGGAAGCAGCTGCGACTACAATAGTGATATTGCATAATGTAGCGGAGAGAGAGAAGAAGAAAGAAAGAAAAAAAAGATGTGGTTGAGGTAGTGGGTAACGCCAAGGAGTCGCTTAGGGGCATAGCCATGTCTTCTAAAGGTAATATCTTCGGAAGATTCACGAAAGTGCAGACGCTTTTTGCAAATGTCATCTTCCACTTTAATGAACTGCTTCATTTAATCGAGCCTTCATTTATGTTCATGTAATCGGGGTGTGCAGTGTCGAACAGACAGGGATAATTCTCCCAAAGAGAAATCATGAAAACACAGCTCTCCTCCGACCACATGGCCATTGTTTACAATGTGGAGGTAAAAGGGAGCCAACTGTGCATTCCGATTGGCTACAGCCCTACAATGTAGGTCGGCCTAGCGAGAAAATAGAAACGCTCGATATATCTCGAAACCTAGCGACAAGAGAGGGGCCGCTAGGTCACTTAGGGGCCATCAAAGGTCCGCCCACCATCTACTTGTGGCAAAGGCCGAGAAATGTCTATTCTTTCGACTGCACTATCGGGTCGTTCCACCCGTAAGTGTAGCGACGGCCCTCTGCGCCTGTAACTCGCGCGGGGCTCGCTAAACATGGCCGCTGTGTACTTGATGCTGTGTGACACTGACACAAATCTTCGCACAAACAGAATATTTCACGATCAAACTAATCCCATTGATTCATAGGATGGTTTAGCCCTCTATCAACGATGAAGATTTCGATGTACTGACATCCTGGAGATTGTCGATGACATACAAGCGGACTTTGTCATTACAAATCGGGGGCAATGTCACACCGACATTGCAAGTGTGTCTAGCCCTTGTTTGTATGTAACGGGTGTCTTTCACAATGTGTGTGTGTTGTGTGTGTGTGTGTGTTATCTGTGTGTATTATCTGCGTGTGGTGTGTGTGTTTGGAGTGTGTATTATCTGTGTGTGTGCTGTATGTGTGCTGATCTAGCAGACTTCCCCCAAAGAACGGGTGGCCGCAGTATTAACCGAGCCATGAGAAACTGAAAAACAATCCAAAGCCTCCTGTGACAGTTGCTTAGTTGTGACACAAGTCACGCTGTCACTTGGGACAGTCTTTGAAGGCATATCTGCACAAATAATAAGTAGGAAGTACCTGTACAACTGTTTGATGTAAGGAGCAGTGTACACTGATGCAGCTTCTAATCCATGTTGTACAGTGCATCAGTCGAGTCAACATGTATCAGGCTAGATAGTATATTTGTCCAGTTCGCCTTTTCGGCTTTTTGTATGGTGGTATATTATCTTCGTCTCTCTTCCCTGCTATTGCTGACAATGACATAAACATAGATATGTCTTGCACTACCTGTGAGAGGGAGACCTTCGACGCGTAGAACTTCAGAATTTGTCGTTCTCAAATGAGGACACCGCCTGCTGGGTTCGCCGCACTCCAACGGACCGGAGAACTTTGTATCGACTTTGTTCTGCTGCTGTAGGTGGCATTGCAGTCGTCGGAGACACCACGTGTACGTCCCTGGACTGGGGCAGGCTCGACTCTGTGTCACCGAGGTAACAGCATTGGAATATTGGAAGTACGCTTAGCACGGATAGAACTGGGTCTCCCCCCTAGATGAATCGGTTCATTGTATGCATTTGCATGTTTTTGTGTTTATTAATTATTTCTACACGTTACATCACACGTCGAGTTTTGTGTTGGAAAAACAGTAAGCGAGGAGGCCCATGAGCCACGTGGTAAACTGTGTGATTGACGTGTGTGTCGTAGGTATGGTTCCCTGCAACTTATGTTAACGTGGGTAGTGAGGATTGAGGTTAACTCTCGCCCACGGGCCCGGTTCCCCGAGGTCAGTTTTCAGAAGAAATGCAGACTGTCAGCTTTTGAATAATCCGAACTGTGGCTCGTTCTCTCTTCCTCTGATTGGTGTCGACTGCAGACAATGTTGTGAATGGTGTACCAACGTGACGTAGTACACTGTTACAGCACTCGTTGATCGTAGGTGCCAATCGTAGCGGATAATTAATTGACAAATAGGTTTTGTAGGCTAAATTTTCAGGTTAGGCTTATATCACATAAATGTACTGATAACTGACAACAACGCAAACCGTTCAGGTTGGTGTTTAACAAAGATCTGATAAAGCAATTTTTTTTACAATAAGAGGATTTGGAATGTCGGATACTTTACAAAACTGTTTTTTCAAATATGTTTATATATCTGTGATTTCTTTGTTTACGCAGATTCTGCGGTCCGGCGACAACAGTGACTGTGCCATGCACATCTCCTCCACGTGTGAGTGTCAAGACCCTGGGTCAGGCCGTGTGGTGGACAGGAGAGTGCTATACTGCTGTAATCACACTCTTCCCGGAGCAAGTTCACCTGCTACACACGGCGCCTCCCACACTCATTGTCACCGGACCGCCCGGTACAGGTAAAACTGTGGTGCTGCTGCTGATGGCCATACAGTGGCTGCGGTGTGGTCACCACGTCTACGTTGTCAGTAGTTGGAGTGGGAGTCGTGCAGCGAGCATCATGTTGTATCACCTGTTGCTGCAGACAGTAAACACACTACAGTCAGCAGGTGTATCACCCGGTCAGCCTCACCTCCTGCAGTATGAGCTTTTTGCGTGTGAAGACGTGGAGAAGGCCGTGAACGACTTGTCACAGGTGGCGAGCGGAGGGCCGTTGTACGTCATCGCTGATGAAGCAATAAGCTACAGGTGAGTTGTACAGCGTGTGACGTAACGAAATCAAAAAGGTAAATGACGCTGTATTTTATGTCATTTCCGCTGCAACGTGTTTATGAGATAATAATTTTTTAATGGTTATGACACTTAATGTTGTGATGCAAAAGTAATTATGTTCTATCCACTGTTACAAAACACATGTCATTAGTTTCATGTCATCTAGTTGATGACATCACGCACAATACACTTATTTTTACACATATTAGTGATAGTGCACAGTGTAACACGTGTAGCGACATACTTTGTTACAGTTCTAGCTGGACGACTTTGTGTGACAAGCTGCTGACACAAGTTCCTCGTCTCCATCTGTGGGCGGCAAGTTGTTACCATGGACACGCACCCGCCGGCTGGCAAGTGGAATATTTAACCAGACCCCTCCGCTCTCCTCCGGCCGTCGTCAGGGAAGTCGAGCAGGACGTGTGGATCACTAAACACAGTTCTGTTCAGCCGTATAGTGAGCGAGGTGTGTCCGACCACACAGACGGCCCACCAGTCAGACGACTGTATCACCGAGGTCAGGGTCACTCAGGTCGCCGGCCAGGTGACTGTGTCACGTGCGGTTGTGAGGTGGCCAGCTTCCTACACAGTCTCCGTGATGGTGTTACAGGTAGGTGTGGGTATTGTGTAGTGCACCGTTGCTTTCAGTTAAACATTTACATGTGTGATAAATAACAGACATGTGAGAAACAGTCTTGTGAAGAAAAGAGTGTGTCAGTCTGTGGGACACGTGACTTACCTAATAAGCTAATTATGACTGTTGACAGAGAGTGGAACAGCATCTGCAACAACCACCCTAAACAGCGGCGACACAACACCCTGTCTGCAGTGGAGAGACGTGCTGGTGTTGTACTGGGATGGCGGTAGTGACAACTCGGGTGTGGTGAAGGGACTGAGACAAGCGGGTATCCCTGTGAGGATGATGACAGATGATGACATCGAGGACGTGGTCACGGCCCGCAGTGACGTGGTGTGGGTTTCGCGTGGACGTAGTGTTCATGGTCTGGAGAGAAAAGTCGTCGTGTGTGTGCAGGATATTGGGTCTGACTTGTTTTACTCTTCCCGACTTAACTTCATGTCCCGCTGTACGTCACAACTTGTAATTGTCTCCCCTGACCACTAACTCACCTGTGACCTGTTGTAGTCACGTGTCTGTCTCCCTGACATTAACACTTATCTTCAGTGTTTATCCTTTTCTGGTCTGAGTCTATCACTACGTCATCACCTCATGATGTCATTCAAATGACGTCACGATATTTTCTCACAACATAAGATTGTATCTCTGTTTACACCACAACTAGTGTCAACTACAATATCAAACCATCTTTACACAGCAACACATTTCGTGCTAGTGGCTGCAGTTGGTGACATCTCACGCCAACTCAGTCTTTTCGACTGAAATAAAAAAATATCTCTACATTACTTTTATTTTCTTTCTGGTGCAATATAAGCCGTGTGTGTGTCTTTACCTAGTGTGTGCGTGTGTGTTTCTCTGTCTCTGTGTGTGTGTAGATGGCGGGTGTTTGATCAATCATTTCACGCTGATGTAGCTTTGTTAGTGTTTGTCATGTGGTATATGAGCAGTCTTGTATGACATCTCCAATATTTTATAATATTGCATTTTTTACGGCTCTTTATAATCAGAAAATAAAATAATTTATTTTCACACGAAAGAATAAAAGTTTAACTGTGTTGGATCATGTTGGTTTGTTATATTGTATAACTTTGTGCTGTATTTTCTTTATAATGTTGGTTAGCCTTACTATGCCCAGTTTCTTTTTTGCGGATCCCTTAAAACACTAGTGCGGTCCGGTGGCGCAACGGTTATCGCCTGTAACCAATACAGTGAAGGTTGGCTGTCCTGGGTTCAGCTCTCGTCTCGGGCACTCTGTTCTTTCTCTGCAAGTTACATCTGTTTACAGGGCTGGTGGCCTTTGCCATCATATAGCCTTAGTTGCTGGCTCGGCGTAAAACACCAATTCCTCCTCCTCCTTAAAACACTGATGTCAACCTTAGCATCTTAGCAACACCAGGACAAAGAATAGGAATGGAAGAAACAGACTGCATGTCTAAGTCACTTTGTTTATGTGTGTTTGAATATGTGTGTGTGTGCCTAAGTTATTCCATTACGATTTCATTCATCATTGCATCGCCTGCACTTAAAACGCGCACAATCACAGCCATGACAGATCTCACTGTGTGCACAGACCGATACTAATAACAGTCAGTGGACAGTGAGGTACTACAGACAGAGTGAACAACATAAAGATGAGGTACAAGAGAATAAGGAAAAGCAGTGGATGAAGGTATGAAGGGATGTAGATACTATAAACAGTGTAAGATGGAGTCTTTACATGATGTTTACTTGAGGAGTCTGATGAGGAGCCGAAATTTGGGGCAGGAGTTTTTACAGACAAAATTTCAGTCTGTAGTGGGGGAGGAGCCTTCAAAGAATCCATAGCATAGAGTTGACAGCTTGTAGTCTATTGTAGCTTTAACTGGTAGCCAATGAAGAGAGTCAATGTTCACATTTGCGAGTCCTGAAAACGAGACGAACAGCTGAGTTCAGGACTTTCTGAAGCTTATCAATGAGGTCCTGTGGACAGCCAGCAAGAAGAGAGTTGCAGTAATCTAGTTTAGACAGAACAAATGAGCAGATGAAAATTTTGGCGGTTGAGATAGAGTATGGCGAATTGACCTGATCTTACGAGGCTCATTGTAGCGAGAAACATGTTGATCAAGAGACATGTCAACAGATGTTAGATATTTTATTATTATTGTTAATTTTCTGTTACTAAGTGGGGGCATTTGAGTTAATGATTTTCAAGTGTGTTATTGTTAAATTATAAATGCATTTGAAATGTCATGTAATTTGTTTTGTTAGATGGTTAATTTCAAGCATTGTATCTTTCTTTCTTTGGTGACGGCTGACTGCTAATAATGTCATTTTTACCAACAAAACTATAACACTAAAGCATTATAGCACATTTTAACACATTTATCTTTATAAAAATGATTTTGTTCCTTATTTAGTTGGATGCAAAACTCATTATTTACTTACTCGCACGCTTAAGCTACTTATTCGTTGGTCACCTCCATTATCTGTTTCAAGCAGCACATCAAGTGTGCCATCACACTGTCAGTTGTGTTTAGCACTGTGGGGGATAATGATTTGTTTGTGAGTGTGTCAAGATGTTACTTGTAGACCAGACGGTCCAGAAAGCCTCGATGTTGTATATCTGGCGCTTGATCTTTGTTAAACTGTTTATCATCTGTCGGAGTGGGCTTAACAGCTCGTGCGTTTGTATCTTGGCACTGCTATAGGGAGACGAGCTCTTTGATCAACTCAAAACACAAAACTTGCTTGTACTGTATAAGTAACCGGATAACCATCATTTCTGAAATGTTTGAGCAAACTCGTGAGTACTGTGTGGAGACAAAGTTTGCACGGCACAAGCAGAGATGTGTATAAATATATCTATAAACAAAGTCAATCCAATGGCGTTTGTAGCCATTATCTTTAGGAAATATGAATGGGTACAAACTCCATCCGAGTGGGGAAGAGAACATTCAGCAGCAGCACATTGTGTTCTCGTCTGTTTTCTTTTGCATCTTTTATCTTCAAAATCAACTCATGTAGATGCACTATCTTTAGAAATACTTTCTTCACTTCCTGTTTTCTCGACAAATAAAGGTGTGTTTACTAGAAAATATTTTATAATATATTTCATATGTTTTTATGTTTTTTTCCAACGATTTTTGCTTAGCTCTCGGTTGCCATTTAAATTACACTTTCATGCTTTGTATGATTTAGATGTTTTTTTCACTATTTATCCGATGTGACTGACATCCAATGAAAGTATCTTTATCTATTATAACAATAACAACAGACTTTATTAATCCCAATGGGCAATTTAAGCATGGGAGCTGTGCCCTGCGTCCAAAATATATGTATATGAAATGAAAAAAAAAAACCACCACACACACACACACACACACAAAACACACACACATGCACACCTACCCATCACACACACACCGCTTACAGTTCATTTGTCATTGAGTAGCTGAACTGCGGATGGCACAAAAGATTTTAGATGCCTATTGGTTTTGCATACTGGCATGGCATAGCGTTTACCTGAGCTTAATAAAACAAATTCTCTCGCTAGCACATGCTCAGGTATGGACAGAATGCGGGAAGCTTTCCTAATTGTTGATCACAGAAGGAAGTCATTTATGATCTGGGTGAACTGCTTTTTTATCGCTTCCTGTTTTATTTATTAATCTGTCACATGGTTTTCCTGTTAGTAAACTACCCTCATCCCCTATGGTCAATGTTGTGTTATGTCCTGTAAATTGGTGTCACCACGACAAAGGTAGAGTGTAGGGTAATAAGCCGAGGTCCAGTCATCCGCGAATTCACTGAAACCGCGTAAAAATCCTTGGATCACACTTTTTGACACTATGACAGTTCGAATGTCCGTGATTGACATGTTATGCACTATCGAAGATTAAATATTTAAATGCCGCCTTACAACTTCAAAGAGGCGTTAATAAACAATACAAACAACTTACAGTGAAATTCAAATATTAATCTGTTTTATTCACACTAAGTGTCAGCGTGATGGAGGCCTCCATTGTAACCGATTGACCCCTTAACATGATAAAACGTCAAGAGAAAGGATTGCGATAAAAATGATTTTTATTTCATTGTAATTTATGCATTATCAAAAATGTCAGTCACTGACCTGGTAGTTCTCTTCCTTTAGATGGTGTCTATAGAGGCCTGGAGGCTTAAGACCATCGTAGTTGTGCGCAAAAACGTATTTGTTTGCGGCGCTTGAGGGACACCTGGAAGAAACAGAGGCCAACCACTGGACAGGATTACAGGAGACATGGAAGACTGCACATGCCTTTTGGGAAAGAAAGAAAACACACAAGGAATAGCTGACTTTAGGGACCTAGCAAAAGGTATAGGAAGTGAAAGAGCTGAAGCAGAAGGTCGTGAAATTCTGATTGTAATATAACAACAAATGCCATATTTTACAAAGGGAGTTATAAGAGTAACTTTTTTTTATTTATTGCAATGCTAAATCAAGAAAGGTTCCTATAAGACTGACATCAAGGCCTCAACATCTGAAAAGAAAGTGCTTTAGGATTTTGTTGAATGTGAGGTGTAGTAAATTTCGCAGTAAGGTTTTCAATCTGTTTAGCTCATTTTAGACAGTTTGCAACGTGTGTTTTAGGAACAACAATAACTCCACACGGCTCACTCAAGGCAAACAACCTGCGCATCACGGAAGTATACTTTGGTGTAGGTTTCGTGGATACATTTACTGTTTGATAGTGTTGTTTGCAGTGGATTGTGCTTATTTTTTTTTCTTGACTGTGAATAATAACATGATTAATTCAAATGTGACTACTTTTGTTTCTTACTATTGTGAATGTTGTCAGCATGGAACGTGTAAGTAAAAATACAGAAAACACAAGCTGGTTCCAGGCTGCCTGACTGCAAAATGCAAAATTTACTGAAAAGAATAGGATTTTTTTTTATTTCTAGCTAGTTTCAAGTATTATTCGTGGCAATTATTGTTCTAACATTATGTTCGTGAATTTTATAGCCTTATGTACGTTGAGAAGAATATCCAAATTGTTTTTGTCTAGAGTTAGTAAAAGGAATGAGTGATCATGCTCATATGCTGATATCTAACTCTTGCTGTAAAAGAAATATTGGGATCAGTCTAAGAAAGAACCGACTTCATTACTAGTGAGCTGTTACACGTTGCGTATCACCAGATATGAAGATCATTTTCTTGGACGACAAGCAGTCTCATAGTTTTATAGTGTTTACAGCTAAGGATCTGATTGAGTTTTTGCCTGTTAATCTGGTTTTAATCTTTATTAATAAAAGTGCACTTTAGTTAGTCTTTACTTCTTTCGTTATATATGGATGATAGCAACAGCGGTAAAACATGAAGTTAGCTAAACGACCATGTAAACTTATTTATAAACAGTTTAAAGTCGGCAGCTGACATTGCATCTAGTACACTAGTACAAGAAATTTTTATTAAAATGATAACTGTGGAGGTTTCTGTAAAGTCCCGCAAATTTTGTTGAGACCATCATAAACCAAGTTTACAAAATAACATGTATCCCACATTTAAAAAATCGTAATACATGAACCCACACCAGCGGCGGTGCACGACCACCCTGTGTGCAGTGGAGAGACATGCTGCTGCTGTACTGGCGAGTTCTTAGCGACAGTTCACACATGATGACGGCGCTGAGAGAAGCGGGTATCCCAGTGCGGGTGATGAAGGATGACGACATCGACGACGTGGCCACGGCCCGCAGTGACGTGGTGTGGGTGGCAGAGGGAGATCGAGTTCGTGGTCTGGAGAGAAAAGTCGTCGTGTGTCTAGGGAGGGTTGTTGATGTTGACGCCCTACTTCAGGTCATTTCACGATGTACATCACAACTTGTAATTTACCAAACTCAAGATGAGTCTTGACCTACAACATTAATATAATTCCATTCCAAAAGTTCTAGTCTTTGATTGAATTTTACCTTAACTTCGAGAATAGGGCCGTTAGGGTATGCTTGCCTAGCGAACATTCTAAGAATAGGGTCCCTGCCATCCATCCAGCCAGGCGTGTCGTAAGAGGCGACTAAGGTGGACACCTCACATAGAGGTAAAATAGGTTGTGGTAGGGCTAACAACCCCACCATGTAAAAAAAAAAGACTGTTACTGAAACCATTATCAGAGAATTCGTCACAGATGGCGAAGGCAATGAAGCACACCAGGAGACTGGACTTATGACGGACGACAGCCAAACCGGAAAGGGAGCTGGCGCCCCGACAGTGGATTTACGTAATCAAGCCGAAGCAAAAGTTGAGGTTGGGGTGCAGGAACGTGCAGACCTTGTACCAGACTGGCAGGATGCACCAACTAGTCAAGGAGTTTGACAACTACAACTTGGACATCCTGGGAGTCAGTGAGGTCAGATGGACCGGCACGGGAAAGAGGAGACTAGCGTCAGGACATACCATCTTGTTCTCAGGAAGATCAGACGCTCAGCACTCTGAAGGAGTAGCTCTACTCCTCAACAGAAAAACTAAAAAGGCACTGCTGGAATGGAAGCCTTATGGACCCAGGCTTTTGAGAGCAAGATTCCATTCCAAGTACACCAAGCTGACAGTGCTAGCTTGTTATGCACCAACAGAAGACTCCGAGGCAGAAGACAAGGATGCTTTTTACGATCAGCTCCAGGCAACCTCGGAAAGTGTTCCTAACCACGATATGCTGCTCATCATCAGCGATCTCAATGCCAAGGTGGGAAATGACAACACATGCAGGGAGCATGTCATGGGCAAACATGGAATCGGAACCATCAATGACAACGGAGAGAGACTGGCAGACTTTTGTGAAGAAAACAACCTACTGATTGGAGGCACACTCTTCCAACACAAAGACATCCACAAGGCAACGTGGACATCACCTGATGGGATCACAAAGAACCAGATAGACCATGTCATCATCAACCGAAGATGGAGGAGCTCACTTCAAGATGTCAGAGCCTACAGAGGAGCAGACGCTGCCAGTGACCACACTCTTGTTTCTCTGAAGCAGAGAGTGGACTCCGGCAAACTGAAACATCCAGCCACCAAACAGGCCTTTGCTATGGAAGTAAAGAACAGGTTCAAGGCACTAGGAGACCAACAAGAGATGACCTTAGACGACTTCAATCGAGTCTTACAGGAAACAGGAGAGAAAATACTGGGCTTCCAATGGAAAAAGAAAGAACAGTGGATCAGAGAAGAGACATGGAAGAAGACAGACGAGAGAAAGTCAGCCAAGCAAAAAAATCAACAGCACTAGATCTGAACGCCTGAAGGAATAACACAGACAAAGATATACAAAACTAAACAAAGAGGAAAAGAGGATGACAAAAACCGACAAAAAAGATTACATAGAGAAACTGGCAGATGAAGCAGAAAATACAGCAAGTAAAAATGACCTGAAGACACTGTACAAGATAAACAAACAGCTAAACAACGGGTTTAAGAACAGTGATGTGCCAGTGAAAGACATGAACGGTAATATTATCGAGGGACAGGCAGGAAAACTACAGCGCTGGAAGGAACATTTTGAGTCAGTTTTGAACAGACCAGATTCCCCTCAACTTCCAGACATCCAGCCAGCAGCTATAGACCTTGGAAGAGGGACCCTAAGGGGACCCTGTAAGGAATTGCCACGAGTTCCCATGTTTTCCCATGAAAGACCCACCCACCTTCCCTGGAAAGCCCCATTACATCGCCCATGAAAATTCGTGTTTTCCCACGAAAGCCCCATCAACTTCCCCACTCCCACCCCTCTCTAGCTGCATCCCTCACCCTATCTCACACTTTTACTTACACTGGTACACAGGCTGGCACACCATGAAGAAAACATTCAACAGCTTTTCAAAATCTCGATTCCTCACAACGCATAAATAGTAGGCAAGAGATATCATTAAACAATTTTATTATTTACAACAAAAAACTATTTTAACAGTTTACATTATTTAAAGCATTAAAGTTGTTTTTGAACATAAGCATTCATCCAATTATTTACATAAAAATTACAGTCAATAATTTTTTTATCCCATGAAAGTTATTTTTGAAATAATTATTTATAACATAAAGTCAAACAATTTACATAAAAGATAGAAAAATATGACACCAAAAATCGATCCATGAGAGGTGGAATCCCTGTAGAAGAAAAGAAAAAGGTCAGTTACAATGTATTTACGTATTTTGATTTTTGCTTGGTAAGTAGAACTAACCTCTCACATATATGAAAGCTTAACTCTTTCTTTATGCACTCAACACGGGTGGCCGATTTTGCCCCGCTCACTTGTTACGCAGTATTCACATTGGGCTGATGCATTGTTGTAATTTTTTAGGCCTTTACAGCTCGTGGTTTAAAAGAAAAACTCCTTTCCATCACTAGCAAGGTCTTCAGCAAGATTGTTTTGTCAAGACCGACGGCAACCCTTGAGAAAGACTTCCGACCACAGCAAGCAGGATTTCGTCCTGGGCGATCCTGCTCTGAACACATCTTCATTCTGCGACAGATTCTGGAGCAGAGCAAAGAGTGGAACACACCGCTGTACATCAATTTCATTGACCTGGAAAAGGCTTTTGACAGCATTCACCGAGAGTCCTTATGGAAGATTCTGAGGCATTATGGAGTCCCTGCAAAACTTGTTCAGGTAGTTGCAATGCTGTACAGCGATTTCTAATCCCAGGTTGTCTGTGACACGGAGCTCACAGACCATTTCAACGTCTCTACTGGGGTGAAGCAGGGCTGCATTCTGTCGCCCTTCCTCTTCATCCTGGCCATGGACTGGATCATGAATACTTCCACCGACAGTGAGAGGAGAGGGATCAGATGGACCATGACTATGACAGACAACAACGCTGGAAGACTTGGACTTTGCTGATGACATTGCCCTGCTGTCACACCGCCACCAAGACATGCAGGAAAAAACAAATGCCTTCTCAGAAACAGCTGGAAACCTTGGCTTGAAGATCAGCACAAAGAAAACAAAAAGTATGAGAGTGAACGCCAGAGTCCAAGACAGCATCAAACTAAATGGAGAAGAGATTGAGGAAGTTGACAGTTTCACCTATCTTGGGTCCAAAATGTCAAACACCGGGGATGTGGAGGTGGAGATTCGAGCCCAACTGGTGAAA
Source organism: Pomacea maculata (assembly GCA_004794325.1). NCBI lineage: Eukaryota > Metazoa > Mollusca > Gastropoda > Architaenioglossa > Ampullariidae > Pomacea > Pomacea maculata. The sequence continues at coordinate 18,986 of SRHC01000821.1, read as the reverse complement.
GCCAGCCAGGCCTTCGCCTCACTCAGGAGCACATGGAAGGCAAAAATCAGCCAGAAGATCAAGCTGAGAATCTTCCAGTCAAATGTGATCGGCACCCTCCTTTACGGATCAGAATCATGGAAGATGACCAAAACCATCTGTAACAGACTTGATGTCTTCCAAAACAGATGCCTCAGGTGCACACTTAACATCTTCTGGCCAAACACCATCACCAATGAAGAACTCCACCGAAGAACTGAAACCGAGTCCATCACCACGCAGGTTCAACAAAGGCGTTGGCGATGGATTGGACATGTGCTCCGCCAGCTGACAGCAGACCTCTCCACAGTCGCCCTACGATGGACTCCAGACGGCCGAAGAAAACGAGGCCACCCAAAGGAAACTTGGAGAAGAACGGTGGAAAGGGAGATGAAAGGAAAAGGCTGGACATGGGGTCACCTGGAGCGGGTTTCAGCCGATCGACATCGGTGGTGGACTCTGGTTGAGGCCTTATGTGCAACCTGATGCACGAAGAGGAATAGATAGTGTGTATATATATATAATGCATGTGTGTATATGACTAACATTCTGTGTTAGTCATTCTGTGTGTGTACTTCTAGAGGTATGTCCCTGAAGAGGTTATGATTTTATCAAATATTTTTGATTTCTTTCAATAGTTTTATGACACATGAAAAAAAGAAATCAATCACAAATGAGTGCTTTAAGAAAAATATCACAATTCACTCAAATTTTATCAAATTTTAATGAATATCATGGCACCAACAGGATTCAAAGGTTGACAGTGAACCTAGGCTACAAGTTTCACCAAGCATCATCCACAAATACTTAAAGTAAACCTAACCGCTCGTATTTGCCTAAAGAGCCTAACAGCAGCCAGTGTTTTCTCACGATGAATGCAAATGGTTACAAGATAGAAACTTGGAACAGTTGATATCCTGAGGTCGAACTAAAGTGAACAAATAAATAAAAGAAAAAAAAGTTACTTTAGGAAAATAGTAAAAGTGTATTGTCGTATGAACTGATAATTTATGTTACACAGAGTGGTACACGTGCAGTGAAACATCAAGAGAATTAACCATAGTGTAGTTGCTTTTAACCACACTAAAATAACTTTTAAACGCTGTAAAAAAAATTTCAGAAACTTCTCTTCTCAAGCAAAGTTTTTGGTCCAGACAAGTAAGAAGAGGAAAAGCACGAACAGTAAAACTCGCGACTCGCATGCTGTTTCGGAAGATTCGACCAAATCCCGTTAATCAACGCCATTGCAGCTTCCTTAATTAGTATTAAAAGAGCTAAAAGAGGATTACATGTCTGATAAGTGTCATTCGAAGTGAAACCATGATTTACTGAAAATCTGATTTAGGTCCGTGTTCCTGGGCTTTTACAATTTGTTTGAGTTTATTAACAGAGAGGACGACTCTGCAACTACAAGAAAACGAGCAGGTTTTTCAGTTCTTTTCTCGACACTGGGAACTTAAATTTCACATAGAAATATTAATTAAACACCTTTTATAATAATTCATTAACTAAGAAAAAATACGATAACCAAAAACCAGGGATTTTTTTTACTATATTATGTAAGAGGTCTGGTAACACAAATTATCTATATTGTAATTTATCATTTATATAATTTGTTGCTAGATTCTTACATAATTTTACAGTGTGACAGAGCGTTAATGGCTACATCGTGTACTCATGAGCACAAATGCACTAACGAGTGTTCAAAATGATCATAACTGGAACTCACACAATTAGGAACCTCCGCCTGTAAATTCAATTGAACTCTGTTGGATGTAGATGTCACGCGACGCGTTAGTGAGGTAAAACTTCAGATCACATGAACGGACAAGCATACAAACAATGATGTTTATATTAAAATGGCTACACCTTACAGCACTGCAGACCTACAGTAAGAGTAGCACAAGATCACCGCTGGTAATAAAGAGACGGTTGAGACAGTTTTAAACAAAAATAAAGTAAACCAAGAAAAAAGAAAGTAATGTAAGCATATACTAGCTTATTATTGGAAATGCAAAGTGCTCACGTATTAAACCAATCCTCTCTGTGGAGCCGAAGGGCATTGGCCAAAGTAGTTTATTACATTTAAAAGGTTTATTTATAATTGATTTTTTTTTTGTTTGTTGCATACTATGTTAGTATATATGGCAAGGGATGTAACCTCAGAGGAACACTTCGAAAATATAAGCGGTGCTGCAAATAAACAGTAAATATCTTGGCATTTATTGTACAGTTGCCATTTTACTTAGACACAAGACATCACGACCTCTATTCCTCAGAAGTTTTGCATAAACTAATTAACCATTAGTTTCCAGACATTTTCTGGCTTCGTTTGTGAGAGAAATCTGCCAGAAGCATGAAAGGCTTGCAGTGTGTGGAGAGGCAAAATTTACTAGAAATGATAACGGGTAGGGTTTATTGGAAAACAGACCTGTCTGCGTCAGTCTTTGGAAGAGCAGTGCTTGTGTGTGTGTGTGTGAATTTGTGTGTTAACATTGACTTTGCTTTTTTGTGATGATCTGCTCAGATTCCACTCCAGGCGAGTAAAGGTTTATTTAGTTTACAATGGTATTCTTTCTTGCTACACACATTGTGATCCAGACGATTTTTTTCGCAGCAATGAGTATCTTGGAACATGCGGCAGCCACATTGTCCTCCATCATTCTGGCATTGTCCAAATCTTTCAGCTCCGCATCTGTCACCGCACGGCTAACAATTAGGTCTAGCAGAGCATCCGTTGAAGCGTAAACACAATTATTTACTAGTATAAGAGTGCGACATGTGCAACACAGCCAGCAGAGTGCGATGCTGGCAAACGGCCGTAACAAGACGGTCAATGGATGTTGTGCCAGCACCGACAACAAGGCATGGGATGCTGAGTGAAGGGTCGAAGCGCTACCATGGCTACAGTATTCTAGGTCCGCCTCCCGCTATACTGTGGTCTGGGAGAGCTACACTGCTCCCTCGACAGAACTAATGCACTGAACATATGTTTGCACAAAAGCATAAATTTTTGAAAATGCAAACTTCAATGTTCAATATTTCTTCCAACATAATTAAACATTATAGTACTAACATCTTAACCAAGGTAGAAACATTGTTTCACAATGATTTCAATTTTCTTACATCAGTTCAGTTCATAGCAGTACATGCGGCTCTGGCATTAACCTAGTTTGGTACTAACTTTTTTGAGGCGGGGGTGAGGGAGGAATGAAAGAAAAATAAATTCCAGAATACAAGGTACTTTCAGTGTATACTGGGAACAGACATGTCTCTCAGTTTCCTTGCATCTTATAGCGACATTAACTTTCTGCCTGGAAGACTTACACAACACAATAAATGACTCACCTGTGAGGTCAGCAGAACCTGGAGCGAAAACTTCAGGATCGCTAACTACAAAGCACAATCATGCATAGAAAAGATATACCTTGCCATCTGCTTTCAAGAAAACAGTAATAAATAAATAAAACCCGATGGTTTGATTGTGGCAGCCGGGACTTATGCGCAATTGATTATTCTGCGGATGCATATTTGCAGCAGGGCAGCAGTCAGGTCTGGAATGGTTGTCAGGGCAGCAAGTACATCCTCACACAGCGACTGCCACGTAGACGAGACGCACAGACGCCGCGCCTTCTGTCACAGACATATGTCAGTGTCGTTAATGTCACAACAGCAAGACTGTGTCACCTGAGAAAATCATCGCTGTGACCGCAAAACTATTCCATTCTTCATGTCTGTTCCTTGTATCAAAATGGCGTCGAAGCCAGTTGTGTGATCGATACAGTGGCGACACACCTACATGCCTGCTGTGTAGTGTGTAGTGTGTAGTGCTGTGTAGTGCTGGCCTTGCAAATTACCGACACGTACCACGTGACACTACACGCGCAAGGATACCTACAGGTAGTGCGACAGGTTTCCTTTTTTTAAAAAAAATCAATCCCGAATGTATTCCCATGATAATCTCCATTCACCATAATTGAATCGGTGACCTTAGACCTTGAACTGTGTGGCAGTGATGCTAGGTGGGAGATGTTCGTATCTCGAATAAGCGAGTTATAGAAACTGAAAAGTAATATATTGTTACAGTAGATGTTTGTGACAGATTTGTGACATCACAAACCATCCAAACGTTTGGTTTGGATAAATCAGATATACTTTTCGAAAAAAATCAGAAATCATCCCTCTCACCAGGTTTAATAAAAGTTTGAAGAAAAGTATCGTACACGACTTCATTGAACAAAGGGAAGCAAAGCGATGAGTGGAGTTGCGTACCTTTAATAGACTACCTTTGATGGTGATGATGATGCTAGTGACGGCGATGATGAAGTCTAAAATATGAAAAATAGCTCATGAAATTCATTTGAAATAGCTTGAAACTATACATCGACGCTGGTACTAGCAAGTTCATACTTTATCAGACTACAAAGCCTGATGGTATGTGTCGCAAACCTGGGGCAGGGTCCGTAGATTTGGTAGGGGGTACGATTTCTATCACCGGTCCAACACACCGTCTATACCCCCACCAAATCCACGTCGACACTTACCGCGTGCTACCACACTAAACTGCTTATTAATTACCCACTCTAATCAGCTCGAGCCCCCAAGCACGCATAACCCCAATGGAAACACGAGGCAATTTAGTGTATTAAAAGAACGTTAATTATTATTTCCAGAAGTTCATACAAACCAAAAATGTTACAGTTACAAAGTATGAACCCTTGATCGTTGTCTAGACCGTCCCGTTACCTAATTATTTCCCCTACTTCTAATGTGTCCATTTAACTGAGAGCTAGATCTAACCTTATCTGTCATACACACAATACTGCTAACACAACACTGCACACACAACACTGCACACACACTCTCCACGTACAATCCTCTTGCATACGCCACTTAGCTGTGTTAATGTCTTGGTTGCTTGACCTCTCAGTCCTTGCCGGACATACACACAGTTGTCACTGGTTATGCTTTGACTATTATCGTTGGGAGAGCTTTCTCGCCGTGTTACAGAAGAAATAATGTCTGAAGACTTCGGCCGACTGCTGTTAGGTATACGACGAGAAAGTTACAAAGAAGTTTGGGATGATTCCGCACCTGAATCGTCCCCGTGCACCCTGTGCACCTTGAAACAGACACTTGTAGGTCTGACGGTCCTCTCCTGAATGTCAGCACTGGTATGGTGTCCACAGCAACTTGTCCGTTGTGTTGTTTGGAAGGACAAAGTTGCTCTCTTAATAAGCGCAAATGCTTCTGCGCGGCTTAGTTGCTCTCTCGGTTGGATTCCTACTCCCTCAGGACGGTCCGCCGTCTGAAGTCAATGGAAGAATGCAGGGAAGCGAAGACGAACGTACGAATTATTCTCGTGTCCTCTCCCTCCGAAAGTCCCTAGCAAAAAGCGCTAGAAGCCAGAAGCGCTGAGTTTGCATCTAGAAGTTTCTTGTCCAGTAACAGTTCCGTTGGCCAGTCATACCACCTGACACACACAACCAATCACGCCTCACAGCCACCACGAGCTTAAGCTCCCACCCGCACCCGCGTAAATGACGCAATTTCTCTCTATGACGCAATTTCTAGAGAGAGAAATTACGTCATATCTAGAATAAAATAGATGTACAAACACACACTACAGCCCTATCCCACTCTTTCACGACAGCATGAAAACCTTACATGGGAAAAAATCTTCAGACTAGATTAACTTTGTACATTTTCTTATAGCATTTAGAAAGCCGCAGAAAGCTAATACTGGGCGTTATGATACTCCATAACGTTTTTATTATTTTTAAGTGTTCTTTATTAAAAAATGTAAGAAAGTTTTGTACAGGTATTGAAATATTTTATCTATGGGGTTTTCCCGATCACGACAGACATATAAAGATCTTTCCTTTCCAAGATTCAAGATTCTTTATTTTTGTATCTTTCTGAGGCTGTCTAAATGATATAAGAAAATGTAAAAAATTAATATAGTCTGAATATCTTTCTCCATGTAAGGTTTTCATGCCATCAGACTTTGTAGTCTGATGAAGTATAAACATCCTTTAGTAAACTAGTACCAGTGTCGATGTATAATACATAGACTGTGATAGCATTCCACTTTCTCGATAGCTGTGCATCTAGTAGGTGACTGTCAGGTACAAGAAAAAGACAAGAAAAGTACATAGAGACTGAAATGAGCATTTCCAATATGCAGTCATATATCTTTAATACTATTACCATTTATCACAACATAGCAGTTGCATTGACAAAGTGATGACTTGTTATTTTATAAGATCGAGTAAACATATGATAATGGATGGATGATAGGTGGATGATAGGCGATAGGTGGATGGATGATGATGATGATGATGATGATGATGATGATGATGATGATGATGATGATGATGATGATGATGATGATGATGATGATGATGATAATGACGTCTAAAATATGACAAAATAACACACGGAAGTAATTTCAAATAGCCTGAAAGTAGCAATTTGTAATTACAGGTTCTACATAAACTATGTCAACTCGCTGGTACTTGCGGCAGGTGTTGTCTGTCTGTGTAACATTAATCTTCCGTCTCCATCTTCTGTTCACCACACGAGCTCTTTCACAAGGTAGGTTCCGTTCTGTTGCTATTCTGACGAGGATCAGGAAAGTAGTAGCAGCACCAAATCAAAAGTTAAAAAAATATGTCAACTGCATATTAAAAGTTTTCCAATAAGTGCAAATCTGTAATTTGCAAAAACTGTCAGGGCACGTGACACAGAGCGATTGACATGGGCTCTTTCGTATAGCATATTACAAATATCTGTCCGCGGGCTTCCCGATATTGAAATGAAACTTGGCCAAGTGAGCTCTTACTGGCTAAGTGTCTCTTTTCTTGTCTGGTACTAGCATTCCATATTTTTGTCAGATTGTGACTAACATTGTTTATAATAATTGTGTTTTTGTATCTAGTACAGCCAGCAGATTTGTTGTATTTTTAAATTTGCATTGAAGTCACATTCAAAACAACACAATCCAATTAACGAATCTATAATCCTTCAGAAGTAATCCACGGTGGCCAATTCCATATCACTTGTATGGGTGAAGTCGATACACTCCTATCGAATCCATACACCTCACAATACAAGCGATGACCTCTCACCGATGAACGTTGTAGTTAACGTTGAAGGCCGTTAACACAATGATAACTCTCTTCAGAGCTCTTGTCTCACGGCTTACTCGTTCTCGTCTGTCCCGAGTAATGTTAGATCCACTAACTTAACTCGCTCTTTACCTACTCTTCACCAATCAGGTCATTCGCGACCAGGTAACTAGGACGACCTCTTAACAGTCTTTCTTAGAGAATGTGCTGACCAATCATCAGTACAATGTTACAGGGTCGGCATGGCTTCTCCCTCCATTGACTACCGTTGTCCTAGTTACGCTCTGCCAAGCTCACTTACGTCAACTTCATACATGACGTAAAAGACCGCGCGACTGCCCTCCCCTGACATCAAGGGGAATTAAAAATACAACAGGAATCTGTTTAGATTCGCCTGAAAAGCGAATCGTTACAATGAGACACCCACACCCACGCCCTTCCATTCCTAGTACTTGCCATGTGCGCCCGTCTTTATGTCCCCTTACTTGTCCCAATATTTACTACAGGTTTGTGACAGCCATGTCAACGGTTCGTGTTACAGTCATTTTGATGTTACAAACAAGTCGATCAAAGAAATACGAAAATTTCTTGCCATAAAAGATGCTTCACATTCTTAACCCTGTCTAATGTCCTTAACACGTGGGGAAGAGAAAGCAGATAATCGTCTGGCAACGCTGACGACAGTGACGCTCATCAGCAACAGCATGACATCGCCTTGAGTGGAGAGATACATTGATGTTACAGTGGGCTGCTGTCACTGACAGTTGGGGAATATTCCATGGATTGACAGAACATTCCAGTGCGGGTGGTGAAGGAGGATGACATCGAGAACGTGGCAACCATCCGTGGCAACTTGTGGTTGTCTCCCTTTGAAGACCAGCTTCCGGAACATAAAGACTTCACCCCACAACCGCCACCTGTGTGGTCTTGTGCATGTATCATATCACCAACTTATTTGTATGTATTCTATATTATTTTATCTCATTATTATGTAACAATTTTATTTTATAGTTGCAAGCGGCTTTTCCCTTGTCACTTTGTTTTACATTTCTGTCCACGATGTTCTTTAGGGTGTGTTTAATGTCGCTGATGACCTGCTTCTTCGTCTAATGGTCGTCGCATATTTGCTACTGTGTTGATACTGAACATCATACTGTCTCAGCCAGTTATATTAAAGCCTTAAATAACCAAACATCAACCATTAAGGAGGCAGTCCACCCTGCCTCATGGACGCCTACATGCGCGATACATTAATGATCACGTGAACACTTAATAATACTGTCATAAAACAGGACATGTATATTGTAAGTAAAATATAATTGTGTTTGATATGTATTAGTTTAACGTGGAAGATAAGTATGCAAAAGAAGTATTCATCTCGCTCCAAGGCAACCAAAGCCGAGGAGCCTTTGAAGCAAACTGTGAGTAAAGTTTGTAAGAGTCTCTCTACCCAAGATCGGCGCACAGATGGGCTCCAAGTCGGGTGAGTCAAGATGTCAACCATTACAAAGACTGATTGCTCCACCCATATCATTCTCAGCTCATTCGCAAGGTAATAATCATCAAGTTACTAACAATGACTTTTAACTATCGATGTTGTGGATGTTGGTTGTGGTCTCATCCTGACATTATGCTTCCGCTTGTTGTTGTGACTGTTGTTCTCTCTGCCACTGTTCCCTGGATGACTGACACAACATTTACTGTGATAACTTTCATGTCACTTTAAACATGCCGATATTGGTTTACCGTTTCTGTCAGATTTTCTCTTTATTGTTATTTATGTAATTAAAACTACTTAAAGCTAATTACAACGACTTGTGTCAAGTCTGTACTGCCTGCTCGTAATGTTGGAAGGAAAATTCTGTCTGAATTCTATGTATTCCTAAGTTAACTCGCTATGCTATGAAAGAGATGAAAAGCTGCTGTTGGATGAGCATGTGACTTCTCGCAGTCGAGAGTAATGATGATGATGATGATGATGATGATGGTGGTGGTGCACCTTGATGATGATGATGATGATGATAATGATGATGATGATGATGATGATGATGATGATGATGATGATGATGATGATGATGATGATGATGATGATGATGATGAGCAGACAGAATAATAAGAACACAGACACGGACACGCAGGATAACATGCATAGTGTACACTAAAAAAACCTTGTAAATAGTTTTGTGTCTGATAAAATCATCCGTCGTTGACAAGAATAAACAAGATAGTGAAGCTGAAAAGATAGAGATGACTGCAACGGATGACTTTCTTTCCGGCAAATGGTGAGATAAAAGAGGTTGACAGTCGATGGGACACCAAAAGGCAGTAGAGGGACATCATTCTCCCTCTACACAGTCCAGAAAGTCAGATAATAAAAGTCAACACTCAATAGAACTGGCATTACTCATACGACGGTTGATGTTTCTGGCAAAGGTGACACGTCCACAAACAATGTAAACAATCTCTAACCTCCTGAGTGTTATGATGCTCTACACCGACAACTCTCAATCTCAGTATGCCCTCTCCTTTCCTGCTTTGCCCTGTTATTCCTGTCCCCAAATATTCTAGAATCTGCCTTGTTGGCACCCTTTCCCTCCAACCATCTCCACCTCCATGAGAAACCTAGGTCGCAGGGTCGTTGGTCATGAGGATGGAGAAACCAGAGGAAAGGAGGTTAGGAGGCTGGAAGGAGGGGGTAGTATCGCAGGACATCAGACACCTTCCCCCATTGTGCCGGCCTGTGTGTGTGTGTTGGTCCCTCCCTAACGACGCTACCATAAACATAAAGATGAGAGCATAGTAAAACACTTGCAACATTTTTTCTCATTTAATTAAATTCTTAAAGTCTACTATTATGAAATATATGCATATATTGACATATTTCCTAATATTAATAACAATTATATATTTATTGTGAATTGGTTTGGTTTAAACAACAACCTATATTGCTTCACGGTTCCATATTTGTTTTCTAAAGGATTGAAAATTTTGATTTATTTGCGGTTTTGACATGCGTTGTAGGGTTGCTTTGTCCCGTATTCTAGCGACAGATTCTCCCTGCTTTATTTTTTAAAATAAAATAATTTTTGTCCTTCTAATGTTTTGTTCAATTGCAACATAGACATCGTGACAAAACTAAGCTGCTAAAAAGGGAAAAATATGAAAATGCCTAAGAAGTCGGATTACACACACACACACACGTTTATTTGATCTTTGTATGTGTAAAAGGTCAATAAAAATGAGTTTTTAAGTTGACGACAAGACTTCAATTCAAAGTAAAGAACAAAAATAAAATATTTGCAACATTGTATGATTCTTATAATTTTATTGTTATTATTATATGTGCACATATAATAAATACACTAACATCAAAACAATATCTATATATTGTGTGATTCCTTTAGTTCAACAGCAATTATTTTACCATATTGCTTTGCTTTTTCTTACAATGATAAATGTTGTTTTAAGGACATGTATTCTTGCTTTGTTCCCAAAGGAGAAATCAGAGACAGTGTAGCTTTGTGTATCATTTGCTAAGCATGAACTCCAGGACCCTGAGTGATTCTTTGTTATCAATACCGGGACATCAAACACGTGATTTTGCTAAACACTTCACTCAAACATTCATCCAGACAAGGTGCACTCTCTTTCACAAAATAATATTATTGTTATTGTCTTGTTACACTTTGTTCCATTGCCAACAAGCTGTGTACAGATGGGTTTAACCACCGTAAAAGGCGGCAATAAATTTCCACCTTGATGTACTAACCTATGTTTTGTCTCGGGAATGTTCTGGATGAGATGACCTTTGGATGAGATGTGTGTCTGCAGTAATACATTTAGTCAGTAAGAACATAGAGTCACATGTTAATGATAAATCCAAGAGCTAAGTCTGTCGACATTTTCTCTCAGAGTTTCACTTCCCTGCCATGAAAACGATTTAAGACAGAGCAAAGCTGCTTAAAGTTTTATCTACACTAGCAATCAGGTCAAGATGGTTTCCTCAATATCTTCCCCGTGTACAGTCCTCTTGTATCTGTTGAACATTAACAAAATACAAGAAATTGTTTTATTGAATAGGTTACGGTGTTGACTAATATCTTCGAATAGTTTAAAGACTTTCAGGCTTGATAAGGTTGGGATTTCCATGTTTAAGAAATATTTTGAGTTTAGCAAGAAAGGGTTGAATCACATTTGAGGACATTTGATAAGATATCAGTAGGAAGAAAAAAGTCAAAGAGAGAAAGTGTCTAAAGAAATGCACGTGTAATATGTTAATGCAAATGATTATTTAAGGATTAGTTGGTACCAAAAAGCTCTAAATTATTTCTCGAAGATTATTAAAGCCTACAACCTTCACCAAGCATCGTTCAAAGATAAAAAAAGCCTGACCCCAGTCTCTGTTGTCTTCTGGGATTACAGAAGCCTAAATCTGGTTTTAAATATTGTCAGCAAATGGTGCTCCGACACTTGTATTGGTTGACTCACAATCTCATTTGTGTCCGTGTTCCTGAAGTTTCTATCTTCCTTTATTTGAGTCCATCGACAGATATCAAAGCTCTGTCAGTACATGGTACGTATGTCTGTTTTTATTGGTTTTAGTGGGTACTGTCAACATGAAATAAATTAATTATACCAAGTGAATACCTTTTTGAACAATTGTTTAATTGCGAAAGAAACAAAACAATCGTCAAATTCCTGGATTTTATATGTAATCTAATATTTATATTAAATGATATCCTACCACCGTGCGTAATGCTAATATGTGAAAGGACATTAACAACATAATTATCTCCACCTTTCGCAAAAAATACAGCGATGCACATGTGTAACATTTGTGCAAAGAAATATAACTAAAACTTAAACTATATTTACTAGCCATCGTTTTTTGATAGCAATGTCTCATACAAGCTGACAGTTTTATACAGAGTTCCATGTGACACTAGTGGACAAGCCATTACACTGGTGCCCGTTCATGTCAAGTTCTGAGAAGAAAAAAGAAAAAAAATTATGCCTAAGAATCAAAGAAGTCGAAAAATAATTAGAGAAACTCCAACAGCAACCAGGAAATAGAATGTCACATGTACGAGTGGCAATATCAGTAGATCATCATTGATGAACAAATAGAGACGATAAAGTTACAGCTGTAACACACACACACACATTGCTGTCAGAAATATATTTTTCCTGTTGTGCTTTTCTCGCTCAGTGACCCTGTGTGTCATACAGAAGGCCATTATACAAATTCAATAGAAGGAAGTTGAGAGGACAACCGTGAAGTCTACTAATTGTATCTTATCTCTGAATGCTGCTTGTGTTTCTCTCCTAAGAGAACACTGTTCATTGTGTGGACAGAGAAGAAACACTGTCCGCTATCATGGTCATTACGACAAGTTACTTTTGTACTAATTTAAATCATTAAAAATGGCATCTGGCTCTGGTCAATAATTTCATGTGTTTTCTTCTTTATCGTGGCAAGTATTGATCGCTTTACTGATTTGTATTTTTAATGATTAGCTTATTTATTTAGCCATTTATTGTTTTGATAATGTGTGTACATATTTGTCTGTCATAGTAGTATAACTAAAACAATAATACAAAGGCGGACTAAGGAAATTAGTACTGCCCATACTTCTGTAAATAATAAAAAGATATAGTTAAATACATTGAAGCATACTAAACTTCTTGCTGTTGATATTGCTGTTGATGTTGTTGTTGTTATTCTTCATGATGATGATGAGGATGTTGATTATGATGATGAGTTAATATATCCACTAGAATAATTTAGTCAAGGCGACAGAGGTTAATCAAGTCTGAAACATGTAAATCACAGTGAGAGGATTTCTGCCAAGATGACTGACACTTTTCTCTCACGAGAGCCATGTTTGCTCCTTGTCGTTGTCATTGTCGTCATCGTCTATATTTCGTCAAGCGCAGCCATGCCAGCACAAGGTATGTTGTTAAATGCTATTAAAGCTGCCATCGTTTTCACACAGTGTAATAATATTGTTTCAGTGTTTTTACATTTCATTTTAGGATGCTTTTTTTGTCAGTAGGTCTCTTTTACTTTCATAAAACATGCACTTTACAAATACCGTCATACATAGAAGTGGCCCAAGATGGCGAGATCAGCTAGCGAAAGGCAATGGTCAAATTTATAATCTTCTTAAGATTTAGTTTGTCTTGAAAGAAATTCGTTCTTCTTGTTTCAGTAGAGAACACGACATGTTATGTAAACAATATCACACAAACATCATTAACATGTTACTTCCAAGAGGACATCAGCAAGACCAAAGCAAAGTTTATTGTTTATCACAACTCAAGCCCTAGGGATAAAGGTACTTTGATCTCACACAGAAAGAACTTTTGTTGTATTATTACGTACCTCATTTTCTATTTGAATCTTTTTTTTTTACAAAAGTCAATTGTGACTTTTTAGAGACTGCACAATTTCAAGCTTCTTTACAATCAATTAATACCTGCTGTAACTTAATTATTTTTTCATTCCACCAAATTCTTCCACCAAAGAATACTTCAACATTCCGATAAACACTGTTTTACAATTCTGAATAGCAGTGTACCTTTAAAATCGTATTTTCTTGAATACATCCCAACTTCTTTCTTTTGGAATGTTGAGGTCCTAAGGTGGCTTGCGACTGGATTAAAAGCAACTTGAACTGTATCACCGCTCGAGGCTACGAGTTTGGCAGCAATGCCACGGACCAGCTTACCCTGAGGATACCCAGACTACAGGATAACGACACAGGAACGTGCAGCTGTCTTATAACAGACCATCTACCTGGTATCTATGACAACCAGTCCTTTGTGGAATGTAACGACCAGCATACACGACTATTACAACTTTGAGATGTGAAGATTGTCAGTAATGAGATAAAATCACACTTCACTCCATTGTAACATGTAGAATAAATTTGAAAAATAAAATCTTATAAGGACTGTGGCTGGGCTGAAACTAAATGTCTTCTCTGACTACAGCTCCAGTGACCTCGTCCTGTCACTATCCACGTGTCCTGGAGAAGGAACCATCATCACTGACCTGTACCTACAGTGTGGATGTCAATGCCACGAGAACCGACTTCATGGTGGTCCGTGATGGTGGAGCTGGCGAGAAAGGTGATGTCTGAGTCGACATGAACATCTTATAAATGTTATTGAAGCTGCACTCTTCTGAGAAGTGGATACATGTGTTAAAATGTTTTAGAGTAGGTATCTATGCAGCCTTGTATGTGTGTTTGTGTTTGTGTGTGTGTGTGTGTTGTCAGCAAGAGGTATCCATACCTGTACAATTACCTGTTGTGCTTTTGCTCCGCACTGAAACCATTCAGATGCTTTGTCTCTGTCTCGTTAAATGTAGGAACTAGAATCGTCTCCTGTGTCTGGGTCAGCGACGACCTCAACTGCACCACAGCCCCGGGATACGAGTTGAGCAGCGCCGTCACAGACGTTGTCGTCATCACAACACCGCAAGCGTCACGTGATCAAGCTGGCTCATACGCTTGTCACGTGATAGGATCTGAAGCTGAAGGGTTTGAATCTTGTGAGTTTATCGTCGTGACAGGTAGGTGAACGCCCGTCTGTACAGTAGCATTAAATGTTTACCTTACAACATTTTTACCGGCTAAGCCTGACTCTATGAAGACAGAAGGACAGAAAAACACAATGATCGGCATGTCTCGTTGTGTCTCGGCGTTTTACATCCAAACACGCGCTGTGCCAATGCTTGAAATATTTACTCATCGACAGGAGGCTTGAAAACCCATCAAGTGAGCTGTCGAAGAGTCGCTAAAAATGTCGATCGTTCGGGAAAATCGTGACATAAGCATGATCGTGTTGTGTGTACTAAGAACGAGGTGCTGTGAGTATAAAGCGATGGTAGAGGTGCCTGGAGATGAAGTAACACAAAGAACTGAAGCAAGTACTTCACATATCAGACTCCGAGTCTTTATTTTCTCGGGGTAGTGTCTTACCCGCCCGTAGCAAGTATGGCTCCTGTTCACAGGGAGACAATCGTGGTTGCGGTGTTATCAAATGGTTCATGCTTCATTGCTCATCGAACACATCATCGATACTTTCTTCCAATTTTTCTGACGCTGGCTTGGGACCAACGTGTAAACAACAGGAAAACTTCGGGAAGAAAGCATCTCACTTTGATTTGGGTAAGTTTCCTCGTTTGCCTTTTGATGATTTTAGCTTCTTATTCACAACTTTTTGGCAGTAAAGAGGTGACGACTTGTGTAATTTACTTTCTCGTGAACTTGTGAATGTGAAGCTCTAGTGTTGCAGATGGACTTCCTAGTTTGTATCACTGCTTCTTACATGTAGAGTGCGCATGCTCGAAAGGTAAGCGAAATATTTAGACGGAGCTAATTATCCATGCAATGAAAGTAAAGAAACACGAATAAAGTAAAGCCACTTAGTATCAGCAGGTCAACGAGGTTGGTTTAGTTTAAAGACTTCAGTGTTTAGTGTCATGTAAAGTGCAGAATATCCCAATCTTACCGGTGAGTTTAGCCCGTGTGTAATATCCACAAAACTCACAAAATGTTACAGTGAAAAATAAAAGCCTGGTATGTTCTCTGAATGTTTGCACTATTTTTCCTTGTAAGTATTGATCTCATCGTGACGTCAGCCACAAAAATAGTTCTCGTTACGGTTTCTGGCTCGTCACGTGGGTGGTGTAGACGGCGTTAATAATTAAATGTGGTAATTAATTATGACAATAGCTACAGATGCCTCATGTCATCAGCAGGATTGTTTCAGACTGACGAGACATGTGTAATGTAAACACATTATCAATGTGTCTGCAAACAACCTGTTCACCGTCTGTGTCATAGCATCGATTGAACACAGGGCGACAATAACAACGGGAGAGTAACCTCCCCTCCCCGACTGTCAAGGATCCGAGCCTCATCCTGCAGGTGACTGAACATTCGTTAATCTTTTGTTTAATTTTGCATTGTGTGGACCTCAGTAATATTCTTACGTTTGTTCACAGTTGATTCCAGCCTGGCGTGTGGCTGCTTGAGTGAGGCTGAGCCTCGGTAGTTGAGGGGATGAAGGGCGGAGGCTGGCACTTGATGTGTGTGTGCTGGGCTCTCGTATCTACTCAGTGTAGATGTTCTGAGCGAATTTAACATGAACAACACAGAGACGTGCAGCTGGCGCACAGCTATAAACACTGATTTTCTACACACTCGTCAATACGAGACCCAGTGCGCCATTGTCATTTTGTTTGAACCATTCTTTATTCTGTGCATTCTGAATGTGTGTGTGTTTCTGTTTCTATGTGTTTCTTTCTCTCCCTGTGTGTGTGTGTGTTGTTTGTGTATTTTTGGCACAAAGGTGATATCAAGTACTCCTCCATTGAGTGTTACATTTTACTACATTGTAGTTGGTGTAGGTACGTTTCCCTTACACAGATTTTCGCAAGAAAAGGTGCGACTCAGTCCAGAAGTCAGTAAGCTGTACACCTGTAATTGCTATTGGGAAGCGCGTGAATAATGTTTATTCCTGGTATTCACCTGTGGTAGTGAAAGAGATTTACAGTGGGTGCAAATCACCAAATTGGAAATAGAATTAAAACATATAGTAGTATGATCAAACTTACACAATGTGGCAATATTTTCTCTGCTTACCAGAATCTGAGCCAGGACAGCGCTTAAGTGAAGTATGCACAATGCAAACAACAACAACAACAACAACAACAACAACAACAACAACAACAACAACAACAACAACAGTATGATACGCGAGTTTTCGTATTGACAGAGATGCAAAAGATGGAAACTTAAGCTTACTTCTAGCCTCAAGTACAACCTGGAATAAAATATATTCAGCGAGTAGTTTGGTGCATCTCACATTTATTTATCACTGTATGAATGTGTTGACCCGACAGTTTTGTTACACGCTCACCTGATGTGGATCCAGAAACAAATGAATAGGTTCAAAGTTATTCATGTTATAAATCATTTCTAAAGATATCAGTTTAAAAGGCAAATGTGATCCTATGGACTTTGTTTGAAACTGTCTCATACAAACAGTTTTTAATTACAGGATTCACCAGAAGTATGCACAGCAGTTGCTACAGGCGACAACAGACATGTGTAGCAGTAGTTGTGCTTATCTTCAGCCTCCTACTTGTGTACACTGCATCGGTCTCAGACAAAGGTACTGACTACAATATTTCATGTGCATATGTGCATATGGATCCTAACAATAATGTCAATTCTGCTACGACTACTAAACAAGACTAATAATCATTGTAGTACATGTCTCCTTCGTGACATTACAGATGTAACCTGTGAAGCTCCTTCAGTGGAACCCTTGGTGAGTACTTCAGTCATCTGTCACTTTCCTGAGGATGTCAGTCAGACAAGGAGGATCATCAGTGTCTCCATCAACAAGGGGAAGACATATCGAGGCGAGTAGAGCAGCGGATGAATGTCGTCTGCATGTCTCTTGTTCCTCTTCTTCCGACTGGTCTTTGTATCCTCACCTCACTGTGAGGTTTCTACCTGTCTAAATGTTTACCTCCATTGGAATGTCAGATACGACTTGTAAATTTTAATCTTTATTTTTTTTTTCTGAATGTCCAATGAAGACGAGAAGGACATATTGGACTGTTATTGGCTGTCAGGCAAAAGGGAGTGTCACATCATGTTGCCTGGATACAGTTTCAACGGAACGATATCTCACAGCCTCACTTTGGAAATCCCACGAGTTTCTACAGAACACATGGGAAAATACGCTTGTAAGCTTTCCAGCATGGATCCCGACAATATCAAACCCTGTGAGCTGAAATTTGGTTTAGGTGAGGAGCTTGTTCATCTCATGAATCAATTCCATCAACACCTGCTAGATGGGTGGATAGAATGACAGTGAAGTAGTTTAGAGAATAACTTTTACACTAATTCTGGTACACACAGAGGAATGGAAAGTTTTAATCATGAATACATTTACAACTACTTGACTTCTTAGGAAACTTGAGAAAACACCGCTCACCGCCTGGAACAGTTTTACGAGATGACTGTTGGTGTGTGTGTTTCTGGAATGATTTTTAAAGAATGTGAACATTATGGGGTGGAGGTTAAATGCTCTTCAGGTTAATTTTATTCCTTCAGTGGGGAAAACGAAATGTGACGTTCGCTCAGGAGACCAAACGTCACAAACGTCACTGACTTGCTACTTCCCCGAGAATCTCAACGAGACGAGAGCGGGACTGAGTGTCTCTCACCATACAAGCCGTGGAGATAATGGTATCGCGATTGGTTTCTTTCTGCATCTCTCTCTAAATGTAATTAGTCAACAAAGTATTTGTTTACTATACATTGTAAAAAAAGATATAAAAAACTACTCAGTCCTTAACAGAGCGAGACACTTTTTTCTGATGTAATAAAATTATATTTCTTGCTTCTTTCACGGTTCACTTATCACCGCTCGCATGTGTCGTCTGCAGAGTCGGTGATGTCTTGTAGATGGAAGGACGAGAGTTTTCACTGCATCATCGCCAACGGCTACGAGTTTGATGGCAGTGTGACAGATCACGTGACTCTCACACTACCCAGCGCCTCACAGCGGCAAAGAGGGAAGTACAGCTGTCACATGACAGACCAGCCTTCTGTTAGTAGTCAACTTTGCTTATTCCCGTTAGAAAATGGTAAATATACCAATCAGTACTGATAATAAATATTGTACACAACCTGTATACTTCCATCATAGAGATTCAGTTTCCAAAAGTCTTTTAATCTCTGCTGCAAAAGATAATATTTTTATCATTAACTCTTTGTTGTATTGTTTCTAACATTACTCAGTGTGCAC
>SRHC01000820.1:41131-88977 GCA_004794325.1 Pomacea maculata | reverse complement strand
CGGCTGTGTGAGCGGCTGTGCGCGTGCTTCTGGCGAGGCTGGGGGTGGAACGCGACAGTCAAAGAAAATAAATTGTCTTAAAAAAGCGACAAAAGCATTGTACAAAACCTTAAAAATTCAAAATAAATATAAGAAAAGTAAGAAAACGTTTGTCAAAAAAAACAAAAAAAAAACATAAAAAATAAAATGTTTCCCTCTCACCAAAATTTCCCCTAAAATTGATAGCTTTTACAATGTTCAAATGTGTTTATTATTTTTCACAAACATCAAAAGTATTTCAGAATTCCGAAATCGTAGAATGTAACATTCATTAAGATTTTTTTGGTAGTACAGTCGAGCTTCTGTAAGTCAAAGCCTCAAGGGACCGAGGAAAAAAGTCGAGTTACGGAAGGTTTGAGTCAAGGAAGTTCGTGGGGTAAAAAAACATCTTTTTGACTGTGGACTTATCTTGATTTCCCCATGTGACCTCCCATCGTTGTTCCCAGCAAAAAAGTCTGTTATGGACATCTGACGACAAAGTTCGACTGTAGTTAAAATACAAAACCCCGGTTTTCTTCTGAAAAATGATAAACATGGCTAAAGGAAAAAGCTTGTAGACAGACTATCAACATGTACATACAATAGTCGGGGTATCTAATATTGCCATTGACCTTTCATGGACAATGGTAGAGGTAACTAGTCTTTTACTCAGTAATACTCAAACAAGATGGAGAGTATGTTACTGGTAACCTCCACTCATATCCTAGTGATTAAAAGAAGACTTTCTATGAATATTATTGATGTTTTGAAGAATTTTGCACTTCGCAGACAGACTGGAAGATGTTATTGCTGATGGTCTGTGCCTTGATGGCAACGGCAACCTGGAGCCAGGAGTTCCAGCCAAAGTCCTATCTTCCTCCAAAACCCTACACTTCATCACGGGGTCGACTTGATACGACCATCGTAGACCCCAGCAGTACCAGGCATAAGTACAGGAGGTAAGACAGACAGACAGACGACCGGACGGACGGACGGACGGACGGACGGACGGACGGACTGACACACGAGAGGCTATTTTAGATGCATCAACATCAACATAGCGATTTATCCTTCATTTCCTGCTTCTATTTTTCCTATTCTTGTCGCTCTCCCTCAGTAATATATTTTCCTTTTTCTTTGCCCACATTAAATAACATGTTTATTTGCAGACTTTGGAGACTTCCGCGATTCTATCTTTGTCACCTGTCAGTTTGTGGCCTTAACCGCATGCATGATTTATTAGCTAAATGCTTGAGGTAGGACAAGTTTTCCACCTCGTGATTTTGCGAGTCTGGCAAAACATTATTTTGGTATCTTCCTCTGATCAGGGATTTATATCGATGAACGTTTCCGCCACGTAATAAACATGGAGTTTTAACGGGACATGAAATCAGATTGGGTGATTTTGCCTTTGGCGAAAATTTGCGATGTCCAGATCCAATCATTTGTCAAGTTCTTTTTATATTTTTCACAGAACAGTTTTCTATTGGTAGCTTACTTTCTTCCGGGTCAGTTTGATTGGTCGGAAAAGAAAGTCTGAAAATAAGCCAAGTGTTTGCCCTGTTGACTCACCTCGCACCTTGAGATGTTGTAATGTTTTACAAAGTCAACAGAGGCAAGGGCCTCATCTCATTCAGTTCACATCGCAGACACTCGGCGTTTGGCCTGAAGGCAAATGACTAAGTAAACTCACAGACTGTTGTCCGTCATCACATCTCACATCGCATCTCACATCACACTCACCACAGCCAATGTCCGGCTTAAAAGTCTCGCTAGGTGCAACATTTTTCAAACTTGCAAATTATTTTTACATTTTATTTTCCGCTGTAACTTTGTTTTCTTAGCAAGAAATAATGCTGGTGTTAAAGATGTAGTGGGTACAGCTTGTTTTTCTCCTGACTGCGTGACTGTCATTTTCAATTATGTAAATTTTATTTCTCAAACTCTCGTTTCCCTGTTTGATTCTAGAGATAAACGTCTACATATTTTTACCTTAACATACAGGTCACACAAATTCTGGTCACGTGTGTCTGCTGATACATTTAATTAACATAATCATGGCAGCAAGTATTCCGTTGGCCCTGACCTTGATTACGTCAACGCACTCACAAACAGTTGTAACGTGCGTTTGTTGTCCTCTCTGTGTGATGGTGATGTTTGTGGACATGTACCGACAGAAAAGAGGAGACAATAGTCCGTATTTGTCCTCCTCCTCCTCCTCATCATCATCATCATCATCGTCGTCGTCGTCGTCGTCGTCATCATCATCATCATCATCATCATCATCTGACACTGTAACACATGTTTTTGTTTGCTATATTACAGTGGAAAGTATCTACTAACAGCTCCCCAGAGAGCTATCCCAGGGTTCAATTTCACGATAGTGTTTGAGTCGTTCATGGACGAGCCAGTCAGGCTACAAGCTCGAATTTATTCCAGAACCTTCGACAGTCTGTCCAGGACATACACGTATCCTACTGTTGTGACAACATCCGGTTCATTTGTCAAAGGTGAAGATTTAAAACTGAGAATTAAAATGCAGACATGTTCATGATACAACGGCTGGCGGGATTTTTATCCTGGTGAATGTGTGGTGACTGCTAATTGGAAGTTTATCGTCCGGAACTAATGTTTCCTTCATCGTAACAACAAATATAATATATTGGCCATAGAGAAAGATTAGCAAATGTTAAAAATTAGTAGTTTTTATAATGTTTTAATCTTACACGATGATGGTGATGCTGATGCTGATGATTTTGAAATATTTTCCAGGTCAGCCTGGAGCGCTAGATTTGCCCGTAAGTTGATATTTTCACCTGCTTATCAATAAATGTGATCATTTTAAACATCTACCTGACAGTTTTTTTAATGACAGAAATTACCTTATCTTGATTCAAGACCTCTGGCGACCTCTTACAGAATAATCGTCTTCTGGTCTCAAAATGTCGGACCACAAAAATCAAATGATAAAAGAAGAAAAAAATCATGACTCACTTGTATGCAAAGATGTCAGCCAATGGTAGGGTTGGGGTCACATTTCAACTAAGTGTGTTTGTGGATAGTATTATATCTCGGTTATGAGCTCTTTGCTTTAGAATTGTTATTACTTCAGAAATTTTATTATAATCAAATTTTCATACCGTAGTTGAGTATGTTTCATGATTTTTTCCATTGTGACCATTGGTGCTAAGAAAAAACGGAAGAAAGAATGAAAGAAAGAAGAAAGCGAGCAAACAAAACAAACGAATGAGGAAAAAGAAAAGAAAGAAATGACACGATTAAGTATTCAGTTCTCTACTCATGTCTGCATCCTGCAAGATTTGAGTAAATATTTTATTTTATATCAGATCCCTGCCAACCTGATGCCAGACTCCTACTTCTGGGAGGTGGGTTGTGACACCTGTACCTTTTTAAACACGGGTGGAACCCCCGGGGTACATGCTACTAAATACTACCTCGACAGCAACTTCAGGGTCAAGTGGCACGTGACCACCATCCTGGTACAGACAGACAAGGCCATTTACAAACCAGGCCACATCGGTTAGTCAGGACTTCACTTCTTCTACCTTCACAATATTTAGTTAGACTACTTTGCTTGGGAAACAGAATGTTTTTAACAACTGATATGTCCTCTAGGAGACTTGTTAAAATGTTTTCAAGAAAGACACGAGTGTCGACACTATTATACACAAGTAGATGTGTATATCGTGTTGTTGTAATGGTTGTAACTATGTCACTATGTATAATTTTATTATACATGAAATGTTGTACATTTTACTGTTAGACTATTTATGTTTAGATATTTACACAGATATTTTTTGCTTACAGTTCACTACAGGGTGTTTGCAGTTTATCCAGACCTACAGATGTACACAGGAACATTTCAGATCGAGATTCGGGTAAGATTCACACAGGTTTGCTAATAAAGTAGACAAAATAATTCATTATCTACAGTAGTTGAGTCTTGGACTTAAAACTGTAGTCCAGTTCAGTCATTGTGTTGTTTTAGAACACAAATCTGATTTATCCACTGTATTGTGGTATCCAGCTATCGTCTGATTTAGTTATTAGTCTTGGCTCAGAAAGTGAATTATGAACCATCCTCACTGAGTGGCCTCAAAGGTGAAAGATCAATCTGTGGTTGATGAGCTGAGCATCCAGCTCATAACAAATTATAGCAATAATTATAGTCAACCTGAGAGCTCGGCTACTGTAAGGTTGTATTTTTACTGACAAGATTATTACAGTTGTATTTGTATTGACAGGATTGTTACAGTTGTGTTTGTGTTGACAGGAGTGTTACAGTTGTGTTTGTATTTACAAGACTGTTACAGTTGTATTTGTGTTGACAGGAGTGTTACAGTTGTGTTTGTGTTGACAGGAGTGTTACAGTTGTGTTTGTATTTACAAGACTGTTACAGTTGTATTTGTGTTGACAGGAGTGTTACAGTTGTATTTGTGTTGACAGGAGTGTCACAGTTGTATTTGTGTTGACAGGATTGTCACAGTTGTAGTTGTATTGACAGGATCCAAACCAAAACACCATTCAGCGACTGTCGGAAGCATCAGGGAGACAGGGTGTAGTGGAAGGGAGTCTTACCTTGGCTGACAAGCCTCTCTTTGGCGACTGGACTATTACAGTGCAAATTCAGGTTTGTTTCGATTGAGATTTTATATCATTACCTTAGAGAAATGTGATAAGCTGTTTATACGAGTAGAAGGAAATATTACAACTTATCTCATAATCAGTTTGTTCAAATTATGCAACGGATTAATTGGTACGAGTAGTTGACATGACCATAATCTTTAAAGTTTTATTTGTCAGTCGATTGAAAGTTCTCCATCATGTATATGTTATCATTATTTGCTTTCTTATTTTCTATTATTCTTTCTTAATTTATTTCTTTTTTTTTTTTTCGTTTTCCATTTCATGTTCTCTTTACTAAAATATTCCTAGCAATACATCATCTGAAATATCGGCTTGTAACTACATGAACTAACTTTTTTTCAGACAACCACCCGTATAGACTTCTACTCCAAACCGTTCACAGTGCAAGAATACAGTGAGTACGGGTAACAACAATTGACACTCGAGAAACAAAAAAAAAAATTCATTTTAGAGTCATTTGAAAGTAAAGTTTATCTTCCTTTTTTTTTCTTTCCATAATTAACCGATAATAACGAGATCTTTGATCCATACATTTCGGTTCTAATACTTATATCTCACTTAAGAAGTATTTGTGGAGACAAGTATGAGAGTGGAATATTCTATACCTGAGCATGTTTCAAGTAGTTTCAAACATATTCATTTAAGGGTACATGTTAGAAACTAGATTCCAAATACTCGAAGGGTAGAAAGTGTGCTTAAAATAAAATAATCAACAGCCGAAAAAATATATATAGAGATTTGTAGATAAATACCCTTACAGTAGCTGTGTGTCTGTGTTTCAGACTTGCCGAGGTTCGAAGTGACGGTGGACGTACCGACCTACGTGCTGACGACGGATGAAGACCTCAAGGGCTCGGTCAAGGCCATGTAAGTGTTTTCCTCTTGGAACACTCAGAAGAAAATGTTTACTAATGATGCTAATAAACATCTCTCTGAGGACTGTGAAAATATAAATGAAGATAAAATCTCTTAAGATCAGGATTTCCATAAAAAAATTCTTTGAAACAAATGTGTGTTCAGCTTGTGCTAGCTCCGTTTGCATGTACTTTCTTTCTTACACGAGAAACCTTTGTGTGAGCTGCATAATAATCCTCTTTGACAAACAAAGTTTGAATTGTTTTTCAGCTACACGTTTGGACAACCTGTTAAAGGCCAGGTAGAGCTTCGTGTCTCAACCACAGTGGAGTCGTACTATTGCCAGAGAGACCCGGTCTTCATGCAGATAGCCTTTGATGTTAGTCCCTCACTTCTCCTGATTAGCACCAACACTGAGTGTCAAATGTGCAGCCCACAGCCAAAGAAAATCACCTTACTAATACAGAAAGCTTAGGAAAACAGTTTTTATAAATCCACTGTAAAGTTTTGATAATAGTGATTTATCAGGATTACAATTAGTCTTCGCAGGTTGATGTAAGTTTAACGGTTGACTTGCGTCTTCTGATACAGATCGATGGCGAGGCAAAGTTCTCTGTACCCAGGGTGGACATCGCTCGGGTAGCCAGTACATACGACGGTGCCAGTATCAAGGTAAACCAAAGCAAAAACTAAATTAAAATGAAAATAGACGCTTATTTTTGCCTCATGCAAAGATTATAATGTCAAAGCAAGAATTACCACATTTTGTGAACACTTTATCACTTATTTTCAGGGTAAAAACCATCTAAGAAAAGAGAATAAAAAAGATATAACTACCACATCAAAATGAGATTATTGGTGATATATGTTTTTGTAATTGTGTCCAGGTAACAGCCATTGTCAAGGAGACCCTGACAGACATAAAGCTGCAGGGGTCGGCGGTGGTGACCTACAGGAGCACGCCGTACAAAGTGACCATACTGGACAACACGCCTGGTGTCTTCAAGCCTGGACTTCCATTCATTCTCTTTGTGAGTTGATACAGTATCACAAGATCATATTACTGGTTTGGAATGTGCTTTTTTCCACATTAAGGATTGATGGACTATCGGTCTGCATACACGTACTCCGCTTTTTTGTCGTCAATAAGTAATTATTTTACAATGGCAAATGTTTTACCCCAGAATCTTTATCTAACAAATCTGTAAGCCGCAGACACCATGCGCAGTTGTTTTCTACTACTACTACTATAATAAAATTTAAAACGCACTTAAGATATGGACAGAATACTAGGGAGCAAATGAGAAACAACAATGTAGACAAGTAATAAAAGACAACCATAAATAATACAGAGAGGAATTAGGCAGCAGACAATAATGAAAATAAAATTTTGTCTATCTTTTGCTACTCATGAAGCTGCAGTCATAAAACCTAAAAAAAAACAGGGTAAAATCACAATATAAATGCTCTTGCAAACAGGTAAAAGAAATTAATACTTAGTTGCAATATTCTCAAAAGTATAGACAATAAAAATCTTTGAAATGTAACCACTCTGATGATGCTTTCATGAAGTGAAAGGATTTTTAACTCATTTTATCCATAAGACTTGCTTTCAAATATCTGAAACTTTAACGAAGAACTAAAGTTAGTTGTGGAAAAACCTTCGTTGCAGGCCAAGGCCTCCCTGCAGGACGATAAGCCAGTTGTTGGCAGCAACAACCTCACCCTCTTCGTTACAGTCCACTACACTCTCCCCGCTGACAACAGCTTCCTGTACGGGGTGACAGAGTTCACGGGTACCTACCCGTTGCCAGTCAGAACGATCGATGTACCTCCACATGGCGTGGTCAAGATCGACATCGACATCCCCTCCAACGCCACCTCGCTTGACATCACTGTGAGCTTCTCGGGTAGTTCGGGGAAAATTCTCTAACACGCATCACATTGAGTTTTGCTATTTTAGTTTAACTTTTGTTATCAGTGTCTTATGAAACATCATATTAATTGAAGTATCGAGGTTCATGGCTTATCATTCATTTCACTTCACACCAAGCTGTGTTCTGATATTTAGAGGACGAACACCGTATTACAAATATTTTTGGTTCTTTGTCAGGTGGACTTCAATGGTGTGAGGACCACGAAGAACATCAACAAAATGTTCTCAGCGAGTAGCAACTACCTGCAACTGACCCTCCTTGACCAGAATCTTCAGGTAAACATCTCTGATTCTGTGTGCTGCATAACAGGTGGTCTCGTTTGAAAGTAGTCACGTGACTAGTAACTGTCCTATAGAATGACTGTCTCTGAAGCTGTACGAAATGGAGACTGTCTCAAATGTCTTTACTAAACTACCTTTGCAGACAACTTGAATGTGTCCACAGAAAACACAACTACAGGGTCTTGTTGATAGAGCAAATATTGCTGGATATGTGACTATATGTTGATAAATGTTCACATGTCGGCTATACAAAATAGTTTGCCAAAGATTGCGACAATGTGATTTTGTTGAATATGTGACTATGTAAATATATATGTATAAATTGACAAGCGTTTAAATATTGGTTTTAAAAAATAATGGGCAAAGCATTGTCATATATTAGACAAAGAGATTTCGGTTAAGAAAGCCCGTATGTAAGGAGAAAATGAAAGAAAGGTTTGCGTATTCTATCTCTGTCACATAATCATTAAATGTTAATGTCAAACCTGCACACCCGCCACCCTATACTCGCCAACAACAACAACAACAACAACAACAACAACAACAACAACAACAACAACAACAACAACAACAACAACAACAACAACAACTCGATTTTCATCTTCTCTGGCAGAGTGGACAGACAGCACGTGTCCAGGCGAGGGCCACGGAGACCATACGTCGTCTGTCATATCAGGTACTTTATCTTAAGCACCACCCGAGACGATACAATAAAAAACAAAAGAAAAAATTCGTTGGATCAAACTATACTCTCGTCACTTCAGATTTTTCTTTTCATGGCGAGTTTTGAAGTGACAATGTTGTTGTTATTATGCCAAAGGAATACGTCAGGGCTGTTTGGCACACAGACGTCGTTAGCCAGTTAGTCTACGTTTCGAATAAATTCTTTTATTTCA
Source organism: Pomacea maculata (assembly GCA_004794325.1). Classification (NCBI taxonomy): domain Eukaryota; kingdom Metazoa; phylum Mollusca; class Gastropoda; order Architaenioglossa; family Ampullariidae; genus Pomacea; species Pomacea maculata. The sequence goes on along the minus strand of SRHC01000820.1, from coordinate 80,321 downwards.
GTGAATTCATTTTACTATGCTAATACAATTACATTAACTATAAACAGTGTCCTTTTCTAAAGATACACAATTTGTCATCAGAAATCCAATAAACATTGATAGACGAAATTTAGAAGCATTCGTTATCTGAAGTAAGAACTGAAACACACGTTAGTAAATACACTCGGACTTTAAGGCTTGCTTACTGACTAAACCATTTTTATGATCTTTTGTCAATGATAGATTCTGTCCAGAGGCATCGTGTATGAGAGTAAAACTGTGGCGGCCCCTTGTCAGCACCTGGTGGTCATTGACATTCCATTGACCCCTGACCTCGCCCCCACAGCCCACATGACGGCCTACTACGTGCGACCTGACCTAGAAATTGTGGCCGACAGCATCGCCTTCAACGTCGACGGCGTCTTCAACAATAAGGTAGGACAGCTGGCTGTGGTCAGGTGGACAAGTAATGAGCACAACAATGAAATATTATGTCGGTGTGTCCACTGTGTGTGTCAAACCTGACGTCAGTGGTCTGTCTAAATCCTCACAGGTGAGTCTGGACCTGAGCACCAACAGAACCGAGCCTCACACCGATCTGGAGGTGTACGTCACAGCAGACCCCGATTCCACGGTTTACTTGCTGGCCGTCGACCAGAGTGCTTTGCTGCTGAAGACCGGAAATGACATCACGCCTAGGCAGGTCAGTGACCTTTCTCTATTATCGTGTCATGTCACAGTACAATAAACTGTTGTTTACTCACGACTGTTACAACAAGGACAGGGCTCAGTACCTGATGACCGTAGCAAATGTGAACTTTCATTTCGAGATTGTTTAGAAGACATTGTTTCTGAATAAACACATTATATCATCCGATTTACTGGAAGCATCTATTAATATTCTGTCAATCGTGAGTACAGGTGGAAGATGCTGTTGCTGTCTACGATGAGGGAACGAGCAAACCTTCCGACTCAGCCTTTGCTCTGTCTCTGAGTCGGCAGGACATAGCTAACACGATGCAGGTAAGTCTCTCTCACCTTTCTCAACTATCGTTGAATATCGGTCGTTGTCTTTCTATTCATCTTGCGAGTTACCTATAAAACGGCAGAGAAGAGCGATAATCTCCATCATCCCCTATGATGTTCCTAGTATCGCTTGCTTATCTGCCCTTTACGGTCTTCAGTCAGAAGTCTATTTATAAGAACTGTTTAATAACATTTTATTACTACATTATTAGAGAAAGTTTTACAAGCAGACTTTCCTGACAACAGTATTTCACATGTTATTTACCATTAATTGCATCAGTTCTTTCTCGTAAATGAATTATAACAGATTGTTAAATAAAATGTTGTCCTTATCTGCAGGAAGTCGGCATTACCGTGTTCTCTGATGCCAATCTGTATGCAACATCAGCGGATAATATTACCACACCTTGTAAGCATCCAAGGGGAGTCAGGGGAAAGAAAACGCAACCAGCTGAAATACAGACAGACAGACAGACAGACCGACAGACCGACCGACAGACAGACAGACAGACAGACTGACTGACTGACTATGTTAGAGGTTATTCAGGAGACTCTAGTCACATTTTCCACAACTGAAAAAAATGTGACCATACAAAACTAAGTCTAAAAATATGCAATAAACTAAAACACTCGTCTGAAAATGTTTGGAACAAGGTTCTTGTTCTTGTTCTTTGTTTAAGCCTCTCAGGAGGAGATTGTGAAGACACACAGGTTTTACACAGTCTGTACACAACGATTAATAATTTTTTTCAGCTTAGAAATTTTGCTTTATAGTCTTTGTAAATGTGGGTCTTGATCTATTCCATTTTTTTATTAGAAAGTGTGTAGCAACTGAGTTTTCCTATTATTTTCAAACAATTATTTACTTATTTTTACTTTCAGATGATCCTTCAATTAATGGACGTAAGTAGCATGCATGATTCTAACAATGGTTAAGATCAATATTTGCTGTTGTAGAACTCATTACACTTGTATTTAAGTCAAGGGGCGCAACTTTGCCTCAGGCCCACCCAGAGTTTGGGATTGTCGTTCTTTTACTTCCCACGCTCCATTCCTTGCCCCAATCTCTCGGGTGTGTAAAGGTGACATGGCTGTACTGTGTGTCTGTGTCTGTTTGTGAGAGTGTCAGTATGTCATTGCTTGTTCTTGTGACAAAGTAACAGTTTATGTTTATTCAAATGACTTTCATAATATAAAAATATTTGTGCAACATTGTATTTCACAATATGTAACCATGTTTGATACATTGCATGTTACAGTTTGTGAACATTAATTCTACTTTACATTTGACAGTATGAAGAAACTCAAACTATGCTGCATTTCCTATTGTGTAAACTATGATAAAAAGTCTGTCAGACACTAACCTCATTTTGCTTTGCTACACTTGGATTTTGTTTCCTTGCAGCTGTTCCCTTGGCCCTGAAGCCCCCCATAACACCTGGTATGTATACTCCGTAATATTTAGAGCTTACAATTATACATTACATTACCATAAATAGTGTATAATGGTAGAGGGTGTCTATCATATATAGGGCTTAGGAAATATTTACTGCTGAACTGTGCACAGGTAAAATATTCAAGCCCTAATATGCCAGACAAGCTCAGATGCTACTGCAGCTCGGAGGATTTCTAATGTCAAATAAAAACCATTGCAATAATCTCTTTGACTGATAATTGACTCTTTTTTTCTTTTTTATCAGTTATCAGCACAACTCAAACTCCAAATTATCTAGGTGGGTAAACTGTGGCGAGATGTTATTGTTTTCTTAGTCATGTAGTGGAATGGTCTGTCCTGCGCGTGTGTGTGTGTGTGTGGAATAAAAAGGTATAAAATGATATAAAGTTGTACGAAAATGAAGCTAATAAGTAACGGGTGCTCATTCAAAGCAAAGAGAGATAACACAATTTAGAATATTTTAGAAATGTGAGCATGTAGTAACCAGACTTTTAATTGTCATGTTTCAGACGCACCTGTACAAGCTAAAGGTAAGATTTGTACTGTCCAGGATTGTACTTACAGACGGTCTTTTAAAAAATAATTATTCGTTGTGTCTTCTGTTTCCGAAACGGAGTTACTAGCAGAATACTAGACCTTAGGTCTAGACAGAATGGAACAGAAATAGACAAACCGAAGAACAATACTTGGGGATATAACGCAATATTCATGATATTCGCTGTTTAGGACTTTGTATAAACTGTTAAGTCTGCATTTTTTCTTGTTTATCTATTAGCAACAACAATTGTTTGTAAGTGAATAAAATAGAATTGATGAGGAACATTGTAGAGTACCTGTGCGAATTTTAACTTTTGCATGAAAGACAAACATGTCCTCTACCTTTCCCCCAAGTTCAAAGAGTCTGTTAGGCTTGGAGCATCTTCACACAGTGGGACAGACAGTCTGACTGCACAGCATCCACAACATCAACTATTTTTGGACATTTAAAAACATTTCTCTAAAGAATAAGCGACTTCTGGCCATTGTTTCACAATGGAAGCATTTTGGATCCACGCAGCAGAAGTACAGCAGGTGTTAAAATTCGCACCTGTAATTTGATTAGTACACAATTTCTTGAGAAAAGTGCCCATGGTGTGCAGTTACTATATCTCTCCAAAGCTTTTTATGATGTTCTCGAGTATAAAATACTTATTTATCTGTTACAGGGTACGCTGGTTATGGCTGTAAGTATAGGGAAATTAATTCAATTTAACTTTAAGTTAAAGTATCATCATTTGATTTGCCGTTCTTCAATGTTTTGTATCACCAAACCTATATTCCAATCGTCTGCAGTAATCTTAACGGATATATACACAAACAAAACAGGAGTAAGTATTATATGGTTGGAAGAAAAAGTTAAGTATCTCTCATTTAGTGGCTTACAAAATATAGAACAGAAAGAAAAGAATGTTTTTGTCTCCCATACTCAAAGCCCGGTGTTATACATGTAAATGTCGATTCATCTAAGTTATAGTATGGTTTTTTAAACACTAGGTTAAACTCGGTGCAAGATACCTTTATCCAAAATCTGGGAAATGATCTCCTTTTCGTTTTGAAAGTAAACATCCTCATGTCCTGTCTACAACAGCAAGATCAGGATTGCATATAAATGCTTTTACGTCTTAAGGGCTTCACATGAGAGGAAAGCTGGAATCATATATTATTGCTAATTAGACTTTCGTGCTTTCACATTTTGTAAAGGTGTAGAACGCAAGTGGTTATTCCCTCACAGTTCGGAAAATAGTAGCTTGCACTGAACTTTGTTCAAGCATTAGGAAAAATTCTCTCCACTAGGCAACTTGACTCAAATCCACAAGTACTTTTCGCTATTTAAGTATTTTGCCTTTTTCGTCCAACGCTTTTGTCGGTACAGATGCAAACTATCCGGCGGATTCGAACAGCAGGAGTTCCGCAAGTTTTTCATCAGCACCATCCCAGCCACTTAAGGAGGTGGATCGAGTACGGAACCTGTTTCCAGAGACCTGGCTCTGGCTCAACCAGACAGTCGGGTGAGTACTAAATAAGAAACAATCGTACAGTCTTGCTTGTGACTTATTCACAAAAAATATAAAGTAGTTGTAGCAGTTGTCTTCCCCTTTTCCATCAGTTCAAACAGCGATTTTTGTAGAGATTAAAGCTTACTAAATAAATAAATACAGTGTGAAATATTTGACACGAATATCGCTGGAGTTACCAGGAAAGTTATAAGCTGTAGAATATCGAACTTTTCCGAATTACCGCAGCAGTTGAATGATGAAAAAATATAACTGATGAAAAGGTGAAGGCATAGTTATCATTAAGAAAGTGGTTGTGAGGAGACTGCAGTGATTGATCCAAAGCTTACCTGTACCTAGGTGTGTTTGTCACTGTACTAAGGACAACAAACTAAACTGTTTCCAATACAGAAAGTCGCATCAGTCTTTAAAGTGTCTTCTCTCTAAGAACGATGAATAGTGATAACTCGCGCTAATCATCAGGATGAATTTTGATTGACAGAATCAATGGCACAGCCACGATTCACACCACTGTACCGGACACCATCACCTCCTGGATCACCACAGCCTTCGCCTCTAACCTCCAGTCTGGCCTGGGAGTTGGACCTTCTGCTGCTAAGGTCCTAGTCACGTGATTATTGAGCGACATTTCCCCATACGTTGATCAAATAACAAACTCTTGCCTTTATGTTAACAAAAGTCTTTTTTAATCTTCTTTACTGTGTCTGAGTTCTGAACATTGTCTTTATTCGTCAAATCTGCTGCCTATCGTGTGAAGATCTACTCACAGGCTGCCGCCCTCTCTTCCAAGTTCCCTGTAATCAAACCCAATGTCCGGTGTGATCTTTCGTCGTAAGTTAAAACCAGTAGTTCGATACCCATGACAGTGTTTACTATTATTTAGGTTTACTTACAGCTAGAGTTTTCTTGCAGCTGACTGTCTTTCGGTCTTTCTTTGTGAGTGTGACTCTGCCCACCTCAGTCATCAGGGGAGAATACGTCGTGGTGCAGGCCAGCGTCTTTAATTATCTCCCCTCAGATGTGACAGTAAGCTGCCTATTACCCTCTTAAATACTTTTTCTAAATAAACAACAGACATTCACTCCCATAAATTAAAGTAACAGATCACCCAGCTCTCGCCCTGACATATGACTTCGGTACATTTTACACTAAGTGAATCTTCCAAATTAAAATGGTGAGTGAACACAGTCAGAGGTGCTGAAAGTTTTATTGTGAATGTAGGGAGAGTAGTGGAGACAACGGATAATGTAAAGCAAAGGTTCAAATTTAAAATCTGTAGTGCAGCCTTTGTGACAATTTCTTAATCTTTGTTCTTTAAATAAACAAAAATATTAACCTGGACGATTAGCATATTTTTACTGAAACAATTGTGAGTTATTATTATTTACATAACGCAAAATGGATTATGAGTCTGAAAATTTCAGGTTGTAGTGAAACTTCCAGCCTCCAATGAATACACCAGTGTGCTAGTGAGCAGTGGAGGTAGCGAAACTTTTACTTGTGGAGACCAGGAGCGCACAGTGAACGTAGGTGTTCACACAAACCTAAATATTGTTGGCTGAAGATTCTCCACATTTCTAGTCTTAAAATTTTTTTCTAACGAAGTCCTGCCTTTCTAATTCTCTTTTAACTCCATTATTAATTCTCTATCTCATTGTTTTGCATCGGCGTGCACCTAATGAATAAATTTGCTAACCAGTCAGACATGTTTTATGAAATACTTATACAACCCGAAAACTATTTAACATGAAGATGAGAAATTTACATTTTAAATGTTAACTGCGTCTGCAGGTGAAGTCTAACGAGCAGGCTGTGGTGTACTTCCCCATCATCCCCACGGCCCTGGGAGCCATCGACATCGAGGTGTCCGCCAGGTCCACGCTGGCTGCTGACGCCGAACGTCGACAACTCAACGTTGAGGTCATCATGAGACGACATCTTCTCTGTTTTAATGTTCCCCATATTTTTGCTTTTTGCTCATCTCTCAATAAATGTTTTCCTTTTGTTCGCTTTTAACGAATGTTTGTTTACTTCTATTAGATGCATTTTAGATGCCTCTTATGTTCCTGTTATTTAATTTTGAAAGTCAAAAATAAACTTTTATTTATTTAGGAGCGATTTCTATTAATAGTTCTACTGCAAATAGAGGGAGTGGCAGTCTTTAAATTCAGCCCAGCAGTGTATTATCTACATGGTCCCTTAATACAAACTTGGTTCCTCACCACAAATGGGTTAGCTTGACCTCACACACACGTTCACGCGTTGTTAAAAGGTAGACGTTGCGGTTGAGTGAGCTGACTTTTTTCTAGGCTGAAGGCATGCCTGGTGAGTTCAATATCCCTGTATTTATCAACCTGGGACCTAATGGCACCGACACCTTCTCTCAGACGTTTCCAGTCACTGTGCCTGATGATGTTGTCAGTGGTTCTTCCAGGTCAAGAATAAAGGTCACCGGTAAGTGTACTTCCATTGAATGAATTTTAATGGGGCGCCTGGTGTCAGCTGTCATTTGTATTGTATGATATTCATCTTTCATGAAGCCTAAATAAAAACCGAATTAAAGGAAGCTCATTTCGTGTCTTTAGGGGACATTTTGGGACCCAGTGTTGATGGTCTGGAAAAGCTTCTGCGCATGCCTACCGGATGTGGCGAGCAGAATATGGTCACCATGGCTCCTAATCTCTACATCTATAATTACTTGAAGTCTACAGGACAGATTACTCCAGAACTCGCAGCAAGAATAAAGTATCTTCTAGAAACAGGTAACCAAACGGTTTTTAAGTGATTGAAATTATTGTTAGCAGGCCGTGAAAAGCCGCAACAGACTTGTGGTCTTTACTGTCACCTCCTCTGGTCTCTGTGCAGGTTACCAGCGACAGTTGACATATCAAAGACAAGAGGGAGCCTTTAGTACTTTTGGAAACAGCGACAACGCAGGAAACACATGGTATAACAACATTGTTTATCTGTCTAAGCCTAAAATACCAGCAAGTTTTTGGAATCAGTCGAGACCACTGAAATGCCAACTTCAAAAGCGCATAAACATCCCCTTCTCCCAAACTTTCTACTCAACAATATCGACGAAAAACTGATCTAGTCAAAATGTAATAAATTCCAAACCTTAAAATCTATATGCAACTGATTGAATGATATCTAGCTTTGTAACATAGGAGACTGGCAGCAATTCTGGGAATGTCGTGAAATAGCATCTCTCTGATTGACAGTCGGATACACTGGTTGGTTTGTCTGGTTAGAGAACCAGTTGGACCGCCCGGGTAGACAGGCTCTTAGCTGACAAGAAGTGGGGTGGCGCAATCCCACCCGCTGCAATGTCGCCTTATTTTATGGGTAAAGGAGAGACTAATGACCATTATATCTTGTTGATAGATATGCACAGGATTTTTAAATGCTGATGGAACTTTACAGGTTGACGGCGTTCGTCCTCCGTGTGTTCCACGAGGCGAGGTCCGATGTTTATGTGGATTCTGCTGTCCTTCAGAGAGCCATGGACTGGCTGATACAGCGACAGAACACTGACGGCTCCTTCAATGAGTTCGGACACATTTTCGACCCAATGATGAGGGTATTATTTTCTTTTGACAACTCACCCTTTGTCCATATGAGAAAATAAGTCATGGAAAAAAGTATTCTGTAGCTGTTGTAGAAATGCATTTTGCGAACAAACGTGTTAAAAGACAGAGAAGAACATATTCGGATACTTAGAACAGATAACTGTGGATGTATATGTATGTTTCCCACCAATTATAAATTTTGTTACATAATATTATTAAGTACCAGACTCCTGAGATAGCTTGTGGCAAGAAGATTATGTCATGATAGTTCCTGATCTCTATATCAGCATCCAGGTTTTCCCTGGGCAAACCGCTTACTTTCGCTTCATAATTACAACCCCTGAGCTGTATTCTGTCATCTTCACAGAATTTTGCGCATGTCTACATTACCATAAACATCACTTCTCTTAACATGTTTGTTTACAGCAATTCGGAGACCACTCCACTGGTCTGACAGCCTTTGTACTCCTGGCCTTGATGGAGAATGCTGATGTCCCCACCACTGCTGTAATTTTCTTTGTTAAATTAGACATTTTATCCCGAACAACTATAACACATGAACCCTTTAACTCCCATTCTTGACTCTTTAAGTGTTTAGACTAGTTAAATTTAAAGTGCTAACATCACTTTGATTGCTTACAGAGTTGTCTTACAGTCAATTATTTTTATTTAGTTTGTAGTGTGTATCAGTATGGCATACATCAGTCTCAACACAGTCCTTGTATTAATTGTTAACTTTCCAGTAGCTTGAACCTCTACCGGGAACTTCTTTGCAGGTAAACACAAGCTTAGCAATCTGCATTTTCTTTTCTCAGTGGTATAGGCTAACACGTACCCGGACATTAGTGAACAGTTTAGAGGTTTAGTAGAGTTTAGTACATTCTTAATATTAGTTGACAACTTCAGACATTCTATTGTTTACCTGTTTCTTGTGTTATCTCAAAGTTTAGTAAATTATAAACTTTACAAGACATTTATTACATCTTCCCATTTTAACAGAAACGCACATCTTTACATCTTGAAACTTTCAGAGACCTAGGAGCGACTACATCGACGCCACGTCACGCGCAAGAATGTTCCTGGAGACAAACCTCGCCGCCATCACTGATGACCTTTCTCTGGCCTTGACCACGCTGGCCCTGGTGAAGGTTGGAAGTCCTTCTGCTGATCAAGCATTTGCCACACTGATGGAGCACTCCATCACTGAGAGTGAGGAGCTTCTTACTATGTAACAAGATGTTTGTACTCACATCATCAGATTCAAGATAAACTCGCTTACTGTAAAGAATTATAACATCTGTAAAGTGCTCTTCCTTCTGCAGACGGGATGACATTCTGGAAGTCTAACGAAACCATTCCCATCAACCCCTTCAGTCGCTGGAGGCCAAGCTACGTGCGCGCTCGACCAATCGACATCCACGTTACATCCTACGGCTTGTTGGTGTTCGCAGCCAAAGGTCTCTTCAAGGAAGGAATGAGCATCCTTCACTGGCTCACTCGTCAACGAAACCCTTATGGAGGCTTTGCCTCTACCCAGGTCGGACGACGTTCTTTTCATTTGCATTGTTATCGTTGATCATCATCATCATCGTCATCGTCGTCGTTGCTGTTGTTTAACTAGTTACACACTCATATAACCGCCAAAAGAGTCAAATGGACGTTCTTACAAGGTTTATAAAGAACGACATATTTTTGGAGGAAACATACTTCAATATAGATAGCGGATGAGTACGCTGCTTACTCTCCATGGGTTTATCTTCAATAATGTGTTGTATTCCTAGTTTCACATTCTGTACAAGTTGACAAGATAGGGTGAGGACATTGAAAGTAAAGCAGTGACCACAGTGTCAAATTGTCTGCTCGCAGGACACAATCGTGGGACTGCAGGCCATGACAGAATTCTTGAAACTGGCCACACTGTCTGGGTTCAACCTCAGCATTGACATCAGGGCACAGAACTCTGATCACCACTTTGATGTCGATTCTTCTAACATCCTTGTTCTTCAGACTAAAGAGGTAGGAATGTTGGGTCTGAAGTTTCTACAACTTACTTCATGGCAGACTGAAATAAAGCTTTAAATACAGATTGTAGTTGCAGCCGTCTGATTCAAAAAGCAATATTGTTAATACTAGTCAAGCAACGATCAAAGTCGTCAGACATATGTAGATGTGAAGACATTTGTAGATGTTAAGAGATTTGTAGATGTTTATTGTTTCCTGCAGCTGACCTTCATCCCACCGCAAGTGACGTTTGAAGCCAAAGGGAGAGGACTGGCAGTAGCTGAGGTATGTTAGCAACAACATGTTTATCTGGCACTAGTTGCATGAACTAGTTAACCAAGATTGTATTTTCATTATCTTAAACTGTTTTGATAACAGTTCTCTTAGTTAACTAAACAATGAGATCTACAAGATAATAAACTTTCACAAAAATGACAATATGTTACTAAATTAAATGTGAATGGGTGAATATTTGTAAGTATATTAAGCACAAAAGTAAAAAGATATCGTGTTTTCTCTGAAAAAATCTTTTACAATATTATACGTTATATTTCAGCTGGATGTCTTCTTCAATACTGAATCAGACTTCGGAGAACCAGCTTTCGGGGTGTCCACGGTCCTTCTCGATGACTACCTCAACAGTTTTAAGCTCATGACTTGCACTCGGTCAGACTTCTGGATTCAAGCAAACACGCTTACCTTCTGATTCACGTGACTTCACTCTTTCTCTCTCTCGTTAACAGTCTATTTTCGCTGCTCTTTCTCTCGCTCTATTTCATTCCATCGCTTCAAAGACCATAATAATCAGAGTTCACCTTATAAAAGTTACTTTCAGTATCGTCATTTTCCTGACACTTTTGTTTTTGGAATCTGCAATTTCCTAATGTACCCAGATTTTGTTTCCTTTTCTGCAATGTCTCAATTATTAATCTCATCTAGGTGGCTACTTCCTGGAGAGAGCGGTATGGTGGTACAGGAAGTCGGAATCCCATCAGGCTTTACGCCGGATATGACGAGTGTAGGAAATGTGGCTGGTCTCAAGCGTGTGGAACGAAGAGGCCGCTTCCTGGATGTTTATTTCGACAAGGTTAGAAAACAAAATAGAAAATCACACAAGATGCTGTTTACCTATGTTTTACTAGACTATCTAATGCCTTGTCTTTTTTTGCGACGACTGATCATCAGTCTCTTTCAGGTGGAGGGATAGTACTAAGTTCATTTTTGTGTCTTCCCAGATCACCAGGACCTCACAGTGCTACACTGTCGTGTTTGACCGCCAGGACAAGGTGGCCCACTCCAAGCCCAGTTATATCATCACTCAAGATTATTATGAACCAAGTCAGTACACATAACAGTATTTTTAAATTGAACAATATAAATTGTGTCAAAAAAACCCAGCAAATATCCGAAAGAAGTGCCCGAGGTTTTCATAAATGAACTTGTTCATCCCATGTAATGAAACTTCGAGGGAGAAATCAAAGTATAAATTGCATTAATATATAAATAATATTAACAAGCCTAATGGGAACAAAAAGGACAGGCAAGCATCACTTAGAAGACAGAGTCTGCAGCTTTAAGACTTAAGATGTACAGTGGAGAATACTGTCATCTATTGGTGAGTACTGTGTAGTCCCCAACAAACCTTGCTCATTGGAGGCCAGTCTGACTTTGTCACTAGAACATCCATCTTGCTCCCCTACACTGTGGCTTCATGATTTATCAGACACGATAAGGGACAGGAAAATGAGGGTTGCGCATACTGAGCTCTAGACACGATGAACCAGTTACAGTTTAATAGCCCTACAGCACCAAGGCCATAAAACTCGTTATCTTTACATTTTACTGATGAATAACGGACCTGAACGAAACTGGATTTTTTTTTTTTAGTGAGAGAACGAAGTTGATTTACTTCCCACCTCATAGTTAATTTACTCTTCGAGTAGAAATCAAAGACAGATGAGTCCACTGATGCCAGACACTAAAATGTTTGCAGATAACCGCGCGACTGTGACATACCAGCCGTTAAGCCTGCGTGACGCCACCGTGTGTGACGTGTGTCGGGACTGTTGCTGAATGGCTGTCACTTGTGCCGGAAGTACTACTACTACACAAGTTTGAACTTCTAGCCGCTTAGTATTAAAGTCATAAGGGTTTGGACCGTTTGAACACGTTTTCAAATTGTATCCCGTGTAGCAATGTACTCATAATGACTGAGACATTGAATAAACCTGTGACATCACACTTCTTTATTGACTGGTGATGTGACTGGAACTTCCAGTTTAAGGCGTTTGTTATCTTATACTAACGATACATCGAACATAGCAAATGTACCATAGTCAGTTGAAAACAAACAGTTGCTTTGTGCTTTAAGCGCTTCCACCCAGAGATAATTTTGCATTGTTGATTGAATAATAAACAATGAAGAGTGAAATATATCGCAGTACTTGAGAACAAAGTGCCGGCAAGCAATATAAACAGGGATCGTGTGGAGTACGTGAGCCCCAAGACGGGATTTGAACCCCGGAAACTTTGGTAAAAATACAGACGTCACATACAAGTGTTTACTCGCTGCACTCACATTGCACCTCCGTTGGAACTCATGAGTAACACAGGCAGTGGGGCCGCTCCTTGTAGGTGACTCACCCTTTGAATTCTAAGTTGAAAGTAAGACAAATCATTTACTTGTGCATGCGCACGTAGCGACCCCTCCCCCCAGTCAGTAGAGTTGTCCTTCTTGAAAGGTCGGTGGACACTTCACAAAGTCGACACAAAGCGAGCCGATCCCAGGACTGGAAAATATTCCGCCCTCCTTGAACTCACCGACCCCGGGTGTCCTTTTCCCGGATGTCAGCAGACATGTTACTGGCAGGTCTCCCAGTAAACATCAACATTGAATTAAGATTCCGCACGCGACTTCCGGGACGGACTACTTGTTACAGCAACGAGATGGGACATCAAGAGAGCCTCGCTTGGAATACAGGACACGCACGCTGTCAAGAACTGTCAAGGACATGCACACTGTCAACTAACAAAAGCAGAGAGAAAAACAGAAATAAACAAATGAGCAAGCAAAGGCAGGCTGACAAAGATGGATAGGTATGAAAAAATAGAAACGCGGAGAAAGTGAGACAGACAGAAAACAAATTCCAAAAATTCGATTCAAAAATTTACTCAGAGGTCAAAGTGGAGACTATTAGTTAATGAACCGTTAACAAGCAGTGATAAGAGGTATTAGCAAGCATATCAGAGGGAGAGAGTTATGTGTGTGTTTGTGTGTATGTATTTGTGTGTTTGTGAGAGAGAGAGAGACACTGAGAGATGTGCTGTCTCTCCTCAGAATTATTGTCTTTCTAAAATGTTGGTGGGTCACAAGCCAGCTGTCGGTTATCCATCCTCCCCCTCACCCAGTGCGAACTGTCTGTATACTATATTTGACACAACATAGCGAGCTTAGCCACAGCATCTTGTATTTATTGTGTAAATAAAAGTAAAATAACAATATGCTTGGGATTCTTTGATTAAAAATTAACTGTCGGTAAGCGATGATTGCTACACGAGTCTGACACAATAAGCGACGCACGTCACAAGTGTAAACTTGATGTAAGTACAAATCCTCAATTAGTGTCACATAAATACAAATCCGGAATAAATTTGACACAAGCACCATTGCTAAATAAAGTTTGACCGAGTACAATCTTAAATAAACTTGCCGTAAATACCAGTTCCTGTTAAGTTTGAGGAAAGTGAATATTCCCTGCTGAGCAATATTTTCACACCCACCTTAGCGTTACATAACACATCAATACCGGGAAACTGAAACTTGAATCGGTTACAATAATATTTTTAAAAATATTTCAAGTCACTCAGACAACCTTCCTAACTACACGATAATTTCATTTCGGAGAGTGGACAACAAAATTGTTAGTTTATACAATTCTTATTTTGTAAATCATCAGTCAAGGAAGCAGCTTACCTGACAAGAAGCTCCTCGCGCCGCCTGTCTGGAGGCTTGGTGGGTGAAGAAGTAGAGGACAGACGATGAAAGCCAGCCTCTAACTGCTTGAGGCTCATAAAGTACAAGCCTGGCCTTTCTGTCCGGTCCTCACCAGGAGGTAAATAACGAGTCTGTGTACGCAGGAGGAGGATACTCAGGGTTTCCGTGATATTTTTATGGACATGTCTACTGTCTGTGCTTCTTACACAAGATCCGGCAGGTATTTGACTGTTTACCTGAAGGAGGTCAGGTCACACAGGTGGGGGAGCGAGCGCTAGTGTGGATAAGAAGCTTAGCTGATTTCTGTCATTGCCAGCGTTTGAACGTTTCGGGTAGATTGTCAGGGTGCTTGTGGTCAGTGGCAACCAACGGTCAGGTATGACAAACATAATTGCTATTTTTTAATTCTATTAACTCGTACTAAATGATCGAGTGGCTTAAAACTCCAACAAAATTTTCTTACGGCGTTAAAACATTTTAACGATTAACCTTGATAAAATATATTCTCTGAAGTAAGCAATTAAAAGAATTGTAAAGAAATCTTGAAAATTCGTAATAAATATAAGAAATTTTATATAAATTTTGTTTAGACTGGACATAAAAGGCAAGAAAATGTTTGCTTTTTTGGTGAAATATTTCTTAAAAATTGATAGCCTTTAGAATGTTTTAAAAATAGTGACTTGTTTTCCAACCATAAAATGTATTTGTATAGCATTTCAGTATTCCGAAATCGTACCATGCATACATTCACTAAAGTCTATTTTGCTGGTAGTTTAAATACAATATTTTGATGCACTTCTAACAGATAACACACATAATTTGAAATAGATTATGGACAGAATATTAATAATATAAAAAGTCGAGGAACTTAATATTCCCTTTGACATTTTCTGAAAATGGTAGAGGTAACTAGTCTTTTACTCAGTAATACTTAAACAAGATGGAGAGTATGCTACTGGTAACCTCCACTCGTATCCTAGTGGTTAAAAGAAGACTTTCTATGAATATTATTGCTGTTTTGAAGAATTTTGCACTTCGCAGACAGACTGGAAGATGTTTCTGCTGATGGTCTGTGCCTTGATGGCAACGGCAACCTGGAGCCAAGAGTTCGAGCCACGAACCTTTCTTCCTCCAAATCCCTACATTTCATCACCGGCTCGATTTGATGGGACCTACGTAGGCCCTATCAGTACCGGGCAGACATACAGGAGGTAAGGACAGACAGACAGACAGACAGACAGACAGATAGACAGACAGACAGACGGACGGACGGACGGACGGACGGACGGACGGACGGACGGACAGACAGACAGACAGACAGACAGACAGACAGACAGACGGACGAAAGACTATTCTATTCTATTTTAGTATATGTTCATTAAGATCAACATTTCGGTTTATCCTTCATTCCTTGCTTCTGTTTTTCTTCTTTTCTTAGTCCTCCCTTGTTTCCTCTTCCCTTGTCCAAGTTTGTTAACATGTAGACTCTGTATCTATGGAGACCTTCCGCCCCTAGGGCTTCCATCTGTCACCTGACTGTCAGTCTAACGCCAACATCATTTAGAAGCCTTCACCTCAGCCCGTGAGGTTTGCCTCTGGCTTTTTTTCCTGAGTCTCACCAAACATTATTTCATTTACCTTTCACCACAACCAAGTAGAATGTACAATAATATACTTTTCCTCCACGTAGTACACGTGGCTTTTAATGAGACATAAAATCCAGTTAGTTGGATTGATTTTACCTTTGGCAGAAAAGTGAATCTCCAGTTGTTAACCTCTTTGTCAAGTTGTTATTACAATTTTTACAGAACAACTCGCCATTGTTAGCTTACTCTCATCCGGCTCAGTTTGATTGGTTGAAATTTCTCGGAAAAGAAAGTTATGACATATTTTTCCACTTGCGCAGAATTGTGTATTAGCAGGGACTAATTCAGACTAGTGAGTTTGTCACGCATACTTTATTGAGACAATGAAATGAACCCACAGGTAGTCAGGATGGATTGCTCTGCTACATAACACACACACACAAGACAATAACAAGTGTTTGCCCACTTGACTCACCTGGCACACCTTGACATGTTGTGATGTGTTACAAAGTTAACATGACAGAGAGGCAAGGGCGGAATCTTATTCAGTTCACATCGCAGTCAGTCGGTGTTCCGTTTAAAGGCCTACTGGGGTGCAATCTTTTCCAAATGTAAACTAACCTACAGACTTTTATTTCACTCGTTATTTAATTATTTATTATCAGGCAGATACACTATTAGAAAACATCTGTAACGTTGATGTTCTATAAATTTTTAATATAAATTTATTTTCACAGATTATTGTTAGATTTTCGATTGTGCTTGCATTTATTACTATCATGATTACTGTCGTCATCATCTGACACTGTAACACTTGTTTTTGTTTGCTATATTACAGTGGAAAGTATCTACTAACAGCTCCCCAGACAGCTATCCCAGGGTTCAATTTCACGATGATGTTTGAGTCGTTCATGGACGAGCCAGTCAGGCTACAAGCTCGAATTTATTCCAGAACTTACGACAGTCTGTCCAGGATATTTACGTATCCTACTGTTGTGACAACATCCGGTTCATTTGTCAAAGGTGAAGTTTTCAAAATGAGAGATTAAAATACAGAGGTGTTTATGATACAACAGCTGACAAGTCTTTGCTTTCTATGACTGCAATTTGCAAGTTTAGCATGCTGAAATGCTGTTTTCTTCATTGTAACAGCAAATGTAATATTGGTCATATCGTTGAAGTACAAGCATTTTCAATAGTTTCCATTGTGTTTTGTAGTAAAGCCTGTCTATTAATATGACAAACAATTTCATTTTATATGAAATCCGTAAAAAGCGTAACAGCAAACGATGATGATGATGATGACTATAATATTTTTCAGGTGAGCGTGGAGTGCTAGATTTGCCCGTAAGTTCATAATTTTACATGTTTATAAATAAATCAGATCATTTTAAGTACATACCTAAGTGCCTTTTTTACAACATGACTTCACTGATTTTACCTCATTTCAACATGCTCTTTGGCTCCGATAGAATAATCTGTTCTCTGACACAAAAAATAAGATATTAACAATATAATATTTTAATTAAAATGTAGCCTACAACAATTCGATGATAAAAGAAGGAAAATGATGACGCCACCAATATGAATAAATGTCAATGGTAGGGTTGGGACGACACGTAAATAAGTGTGTACGTGGATTGTATCACATCTCGGTTATGAACCTCTACTTGTAGGTTTGTTTCTCTACAGGTGTAGAGGATGATTAACTAAGAGTTCTACAAGTACTACGGAAAAAGAACGAAAGAAACAAAGAAAAGACAAAATGAAATGACACATTTAATTATATTCAGTTTTCTACTCATGTCTGCATCCTGCAAGATTTCCGTCAATATTTTATTTTATATCAGATCCCTGCCAACCTGATGCCAGACAACTCCTACTACTGGGAGGTGGGTTGTGACACCTGTACGTTCTTAAACACGGGTGGAACCCCCGAGGAACATGCTACTAAATACTACCTCGACAGGTACCTCAGCGTCAAGGGGGACGTGACCACCATTCTGATACAGACAGACAAGGCCATTTACAAACCAGGCCACATCGGTTAGTCCCGCCTTCACTTCTACCTTCATCATTATTATTCAAATTATTTCGCTTGGGAAACAGAATGTTTTGGATAAATGAAATGCTCTATTGGAGGCTCGTTAACATACTTTCAATATAGACACCACTGTCGACACTATTATACACAAGTAGATATGTATAGAGTGTTGTTCTAATGGTTGTAACTGTGTTACTATGTCTAATTTCATTATACATGAAATGTTGTACATTTTACTGTTAGACTATTTATGTTTAGATATTTACACAGATATTTTTTGTTTACAGTTCACTACAGGGTGTTTGCAGTTTATCCAGACCTACAGATGTACACAGGAACATTTCAGATCGAGATTCGGGTAAGATTCACACAGGTTTGCTAATGTTGGATAGTAAGGTCAGCATAATGACAACACTATCGACAGCAATCTGATTTAATAATAATAGTAATAATAGTAAGAAGAAGTGGGAATTTAGAAAGCTCAAATCAATCAAACACGGACTCATTGCGCTGAGTAAGATCACAAAATAAAAACAACGATGTAGAACATCACGACGACTCGCTGCGGTCCTGCAGTAAAGGGAGATGACTGTAGATGTAAGGGTAAGGACTCCAGAGAATAAGGTGAGTGACATCAGGAGAACATTAGAACGATATTGAGTAATCTTGAGAATATGAAGAAATGTTATCATAGGAAACTGCAAGAGGTTGACCATCACTTCAGTTTACTCACTGTAGCTCGAGGTCCCTGCCGGAAGGAGTGAAGCGGGCGGCGTGGACTCCGGCCAATAGATCTAACAGTTCGCACTTCAAATAACATTTTATATATATATACATTATATACATTGCATACCGTCCTGTTGCAAATCAGAAGAGGAAGAAAACGCAGCAGAGCACATGTAAGCATGAAGGTCCAACACTTTTATCCAAGTCAAAGCAAGATCACAAAATATAAACGAAATCAAGGAGAGACGATCCCCAGTCTGTTAGGCCAAGGGACACAACTCTCTTTTAAATTCTCCACTACACCCAGGTGTACGCTTTTCTGTAAGATTGTATTTGTATTGAGAGGATTGTTACAGTTGTATTTGTGTTGACAGGGTTGTTACAGTTGTATTTGTGTTGACAGGACTGTTACAGTTGTATTCGTATTGACAGGATCCAAACCGTAACATCATTCAGCGACTGTCAGAAGCATCAGGGAGACAGGGTGTAGTGGAAGGGAGTCTTACCTTGGCTGACAAGCCTCTCTTTGGCGACTGGACTATTACAGTACAGATTCAGGTTTGTACAGACTACGATTTTTTAATTAGTGACAACGGTTTACATGGGCATAAGCAGGTTTTCTCACCACGACCTTCAACATTTTAAGAATATAATAAAAAAAATATTGCTACTAATCTCATAATCACTTTGTTCGGATTTTGTAACAGAAAAAGATGTGCGAGTTGTTGGCATTGGCTTGGTCCTTAATATTTTATTTGTCGGGAGATCAAACGTTATCTAGATAACTGTATGTTACATGTTTTCTTTAAAAATTTTATCTTTCATTCTTTCCTTATTGATTCTTGCCTTTTTCCTTCTTTTAATTTGGGTTGTTTTAACTAAGAAAATACTTCGGTACCTACTTTGAAATATCAGCTTATAACTGCATAAAATAACTTCTTTCAGACAACCACCCGTACAGACTCTTACTCCAAAACGTTCACAGTGCAAGAATACAGTGAGTACCGGTGACAGCAATGAACACGAGAAATTAAAAAAAAATCATTTTCAAAGTCATTTAAAAGTAAAGTTTATCCTTCTTCCTTTTTTTCGTTAATTTCCGACAATCATAAGTTTTCTCATAACTTTTATTCCTAATAGTTATATTATCACTTAAGAATTATTTGTGGAAACAAATATGAGAGTGGAATCTGAACATGTTACAAATAGTTTGAAGCATATTAGTTTAAGGGTGTATACTAGAAACTAGATTCGAGACACGCAAAGGGGAGAAAGTGTGCTGAAATAAAATAATCAACGGCTGAAAGATGTATATAGAGATCTGTAGATAAATACCCTTATGTGTCTGTGTTTCAGACTTGCCGAGGTTTGAAGTGACGGTGGACGTACCGTCCTACGTGCTGACTACTGACGAAGACCTCAAGGGCTCGGTTAAGGCCATGTGAGTCTTAACACATTTGTTAATTCACAGTGTCATATCCTGGGCCATCTGTAGATCAAATATTCCAACCGAAAAGCTAAATATTTAATTAAATACAAAAAACAGCGGACACGATTTTGTGTAACATTGTTTTCTTGTTGCAACTGAGATATGAAGAAAGGATAAACTCCAAACAGTGAAATGATGTACAAAATCTAAAGGTAACAAAATTATATCAGGATCATTAAAATATATTTACTGATGATGCTGATTAACACCGCTTCGAGGATTGTGTTAATGCAGGTAAAATATCTTACGAACATGTACAAGCTGGGTTGTTCTGACACAGGTAAGAATGAGTCTTGGAAACAAAAGGTTGTCCTTAATGTTAACTCAATTTAATGTACATTCTGTGTGAGCTGCATGATTTCGTATTGGAAATGTATTGTTTTGCAGCTATACGTTTGGACAACCTGTTAAAGGTCTGGTTGAGCTTCGTGTATCCTCCACACAGGGGCTGGACTATTGCGGGAAAGAACCGCGCTTCATGCAGATAGCCTTTGATGTTAGTCCCACACTTCTCCTGATTAGTACCAACACTGAGTGTCAAATGTGCAAAACATGTTATCACTTTCTTACTAATACTTTAGTCCGTTGAAATATACTTACGTTTCAATGAAATGCATAAAAATGAGCAGCTATGCAACCTACAGCATTTTAATAAGAAAACAGAATAATTTATTACCCTTTTCAGAAAACAGTTTAGAGAAGGAACTTTTATCACTCAATTGTCAATTTTTGGTAGTAGTAATTACAGGATTGTAGTTAGTCTTCACAAGTTCGTGTAAGCTTAACGGTTGACGTTCGTCTTCTGATACAGATCGATGGCGAGGCAAAATTCTCTGTACCCAGGGTGGACATCGCTCGGGTAACGAGTACATACGACGGTGCCAGTATCAAGGTAAACGAGGAAAACAAAAAAATAAATTAGCATTTTAAATAGACAGTTCTTTCAGTATCTACCTACTTTACATAGGTATACATATAATTTCAACATCAAACAATCTGATACAAGCCATCTAACAAAAGCGAAAAACAAACATAATTGCGACATCAAATGAGATTATTGGTGATATATGTTATTGTAACTGTCTCCAGGTGACAGCCATTGTCAAGGAGACGTTGACGGACGTGAAGCTGCAAGGGTCGGCGGTGGTGACCTACAGGAGCACGCCGTACAAAGTGACCATACTGGACAACACGCCTGGTGTCTTCAAGCCTGGACTTCCATTCAGTGTCTTCGTGAGTTGATACAGTGTCACGTGGTTATTACTGTTTGTAATATGGCTTTTTCCACATTAAGGACTAGTGGACTATCAATCCTCATACAAGTACTCCTGTTTCCTCGTGGTTTACATATCTTTATAGACAAAAAGAGATTCATGCTTGTATTATTATCAAAAAAGTATTTTTACGAAATCTTTGAAACGCAACCAAATGGCACGATTTCAACTCATTTTCGAAATAAGATTAGTTTTCAAATATGTTTACCCTTAAGAGTGATCTAAAGTTAACAATGACAATAACTTTGTTGCAGGCCAAGGCCTCGCTACAGGACGATAAGCCAGTTGTGGGTATCAGGAACATGACCGTATTCCTAACAGTTCATTACACTCTCCCCGCTGACAACAGCTTCCTGTACGGAGTGACACAGTTCACGGGTACCTACCCGTTGCCGGTCATGACAGTTGATGTACCTCCACTTGGCGTGGTCAAGATCGACATCGACATCCCCTCCAACGCCACCTCCCTTGACGTCACTGTGAGTTTCTTTAATATGTCAGGAGAAATATAGTGTCCCAGGCTCGCTCAACTTTTTATACACCAGCGCAGATAACTATATATTCATGGCTTATCATCTATTTCACTTCACACCAAGCTGTGTTCTGATATTTAGAGGAAGAACACCGTGTTACAAATAGTTTTGGTTCTTTGTCAGGTGGACTTCAATGGTGTGAGGACCACGAAGTATATCAACAAAATGTTCTCAGCGAGTAGCAACTACCTGCAACTGACCCTCCTTGACCAGAATCTTCAGGTAAACATCACTGATTCTGTATGCTGCATAAAACGTGGTCTAATTTTAAAGTAGTCACGTGACTAGTACTCGCCAACAACACGATTTTCACTTTCTCTGGCAGAGCGGACAGACAGCACGTGTCCAGGCGAGGGCCACGGAAGCCATTGGACGTCTGTCATTTCAGGTAGTGTTTGTTAGATACACCAGAGACGATAGAAGAAGAGACTGTCATCTCAAGTTTGACAACAGTTTACTTACTACGCGCATGCGCTGGATTAAACTATGCTCTCGTCATTTCCGGTGTTTCTTCACAGTGCGCAATAATACACTTTTAGTCACCTCGAGTAAAATATTTTCTCTACTTCTGAAAAAATAAATTACTGAATTACGCTCAGTCATATTATTTTAAAATTATTATTTTAATTAATTATAATTATACACCGCTTAAAAAGTCTTTAATTATGTCATGGAAAGAATAATAAATAATGATCGTCTCTACTGGCATTAGCATCAACATAAGACAATTGTTTTACGCTGTCATACATGTAATGTCTATCGAAAACAAATGATTGTGTAATAAGCGTGTTAAACATTGTCTCCAAAATAAATGAAGTCTCTTTTGTCAATGATAGATTTTGTCCAGAGGCATCGTGTATGAGAGTAAAACTGTGGAAGCCACAGGTCAGCACCTGGTGGTCATTGACATTCCATTGACCCCTGACCTCGCCCCAACAGCCCACATGACGGCCTACTACGTGCGACCTGACCTAGAAATTGTGGCCGACAGCATCGCCTTCAACGTCGACGGCGTTTTTAAGAATAAGGTAGGACAGCTGGCTGTGGTCAGGTGATCAAGTAATGAGCACAACAATGAAATATTATGTCGGTGTGTTAACTGTGTGTGTCAAACCACAGTTTACCTGACATCACTGGTCTGTCTAAACCCTCACAGGTGAGTCTGGAGCTGAGCGCCAACAGAACCGAGCCTCACACCGATCTGGAGGTGTACGTCACAGCAGACCCCGATTCCACGGTTTACTTGCTGGCCGTCGACCAGAGTGCTTTGCTGCTGAAGACCGGAAATGACATCACGCCTAGGCAGGTCAGTGACCTTTCTCTATTATCTTGTCATGTCACAGTACAATAAACTGTTGTTTACTCACGACTTTTACAACAAGGAAAGGGCTGAGTACCGGGTGGAGCAAATGTGAACTTTAATTTTTAAATTAGCTGAAACACTTAGTCTCTGAATTTATAGATTATTATTTCATTTCTTTTGCTGGAAGCATCTATTACTATCTCTGTTAATCGTGAGTACAGGTGGAGGATGCTGTTGCTGTCTACGATGAGGGAACGAGCAAACCTTCCGACTCAGCCTTTGCTCTGTCTCTGAGTAGGCAGGACATAGGTAACACGATGCAGGTAAGTCTCTCTCACCTTTCTTGTGAGCTTTCGACAGAAGCGGGAGATAATCGCAAACGCTTTTCCTAGCATCGCTTGCTTACCTGCCCTTTACAGTGTTCAGTCAGTAGTCTATTTACAGGGACTAATTAGTAACACTTTGTTAGTAGAGAATGTTTTACAGGCAGACTTTCCTTACAAAAACATTTCACATGTTATTTACCATTACATACATCAGTTCCTGCTGGCTTCCTCGCAAATAAGTTCGTTATAACCTATTGTTAAATGGAATGTTGTCCTCACCTGCAGGAAGTCGGCATTAACGCGTACTCTGATGCCAATCTGTATGCAACATCGGTGGCTACGAGTACTACACCTTGTAAGTACGGGGCTTTCCTTTTGGACAGACTGACTGACAGACTGACTGACTGACTGACTGACTGACCGACTGACTGGCTGACTGACTTCACTATTTCTATCAACTTTATTTTTGTTAGTTAAGCAAATTTCCTTTAATGTTGTTATAAAATGTTTACGTAAAATCAACAAAATGTAACATCTTTTTTGTAAATGTGGGGCTTGATTTCTCGATTTTTATTTTAAAGTGTATCAAACCGAACTGGACTAGCTAGCAGTTTTTAATTATTTTATTCCTTTTCATTTTCAGATGATCCTTCAATTAACGGACGTAAGTAGCATACATGATCGCTAATTAAGATTAATATGTTCTGGTGTAGGACTTGAATTAAGGGAAGGGAGACTACTCTCTGAATTAGACGCCCACAGATTGTCGTTCTTTTCCTTTGTTCTTTTACTTTGTTCTTTTACTACGCTCTGTCTCTCTTTCCCTCATTTCACACATTTCACATGTGTGTAAAGGACACGTGACTGCATTGTATTGCATTGTAAACATTCAGTTTGCATTGCATTTCATATTGTGTAAAGTATTTATGCTAAAGAGCTTGTCAGAGGCTTGCCTCAAGTTGAAACTATGTTATGCTACACTTGAAAAATTGATGTGATTTCCTTGCAGCTGTTCCAACGCCCGCAAAGCCCAAAACACTTAGTGGTAAGTGTGTGCCATACTATTCAGATATTGAATCTTTTTATAATACATTACATTACAATATACAGGTTTGTGTAAAGTGGTAGAAAGTTTCTATCATACATGTACTCATTACAAGAAACAGGTTTGTGTAAAGTGGTGAAGAGTGTGTATCCTAACATATAAGCATGACAAGAAACAGGTTTACATAAGTAATAGAAAGTGTATACAATATTCTACATGTGTACATCACAAGAAATGGGTTTATGTGAAGTGATTTACAAGTGAGATTTACAAGTGAGAAAGGTTTGGTGGATGGAAGTGAGATCTTCATTAGGTGTAATAGCAGGTGACAAGGATCAGGGTATGTCAAGTTTTGGTAGAGGAAGTGGTAGAGCTGGGTGTGTGATATGCTGCATGTCTGGGTGGACATACAAAACAAACGGTCTGTTGGTGTGTGACAGTTTTGCTATAATTATAGCTTGTGGATTTTTTGCTATTATAGTAAAGTGGATGTAGATGGATTTTAAGCCACAAAGTCCTAAAGATTTAGAAAACATTTCTGGAAAGGCCACCCTTTACATAAATAACAATGTTGAGATTGGCCAGTGTACCTACATTTCATTTGACTGATCCTAATAAACTGTTTGTAAGACTTTAAATCAACAGAGAGCTACTTTAATTGTTGCTCATATGACTATGTGTTGTGACAGTATATAGGGCTCAGGAAATATTTACATCTCAGCTGTACACAGGTAAATATTCGTCCTAATATGACAGACAAGTCATGATGTTACAGCTCAGAGACTTTCTAGTGCCAAATAGAAACCATTACTATAATGACTGCAAGTGGATAATTAACTCTTTCTGTTTCTGTTTTGCAGGTGACTACCGAACAACTACTAATGACTATTTCTCATGTGAGTTGTTACCAAGACTAATTTATACACTGTAACATTTCAGTTCCCCACAGAACTACTTTAAATGTTGTTCACGTGACTGTGTGATGTGGCAGTATATAGGGTTCAGGAAATATTTATATCTGAGTTGTACACAGGTAAACATAATGTGATAGACAAGTAGATGTCCATGCTATTACAGCTTGGAGTCTGTCTAGTGTCAAAAATACCCCAAAAAACTATTACTATAATCACTGCGACTGAATAGTTAACTCTTTAGTTTTCTTTTCTTGCAGATGCCTACCAACGGGGTCCTGGATATTCAAGTGAGTTATTATTACAACGGCTAGATTTTAATTGTTTTCTTACCTGATCAATAGATGCCGACAGTCGGCATAGTGGAGTGGTTGAGTGTGCATGTGTGTGTGTGTATGTGGTAAACTGTGCTTATTGGGGGAAAATGGAAATAACAAGTGCACATAATGTTTAGCAACAAAAAGTATTTCACAAACGTCTGCAGTGCAAAAGCCAAACATTTCATTATCGTGTTTCAGGTGGGTCCGCGACATTACAAGGTAAGATGTGTGCTGCACAAGATTAAATTTACAAACCGCCTTTCAAAAAATTGATAAGTGTTATGTGTGTCATCTGTGTCAGAGACAAAACAAGCAAACTAAACACGGAACTGTTTGCAGAATACTGGACTACAGGACTAGATGGATAGAAAGACAGTTGGACAAACTGTTAGGGACACCACGATGCACACAAGCAAACACAGTGTCCACACTCGTTCTTTCTACAAATCACAAGACCTGTCCATAGCCTTCACGTTTATATTTGTAGAGTTCAATTGTCTTAGAGAATAAGACCTTTACAGTCATACTAGATATTTGCATAAATTCAATCCCAAATAATCATATGATTCTTATATTACACACACACCACCACCACCACCAAATACCGCACAACGCAGAACAAACACAACATACAACATAACACACACCACACACACACATTACTTCTCCCCGAAATTGAAAACCTTTCTGATTGAATGTTAAATAGTAAAATGCTACTTTCTCTGTTACAGGGTTACCTTCTAATTCCTGTAAGTGCAGCCATTATAAAATTCATTCACATTATAACTTGAAGCTAATGTTACTAAGTGACTTAATTTGATTGTAACTTTGATGCTGAAATTAACTGAGAGTGTCTTCCTAATCTGTTGTATCATCCCACCCCACACCAGCTCCAACTGTCTATGACTAAAGGGCGCAAATAATTGTGTTTGTTGTTTACTGTTACTTTTCCTTTTTTTCCAACGCTTCAATCGTCTCAGATCCAGGGTCTCGGTTGGTTTCCGAGGACATTGTACAATTAACTTTATCACGAGCACCATCCCAGCCACTTAAGGAGGTGGAACGGGTACGCAACCTGTTTCCAGAGACCTGGCTCTGGCTTAACCAGACAGTCGGGTATGTACTAAATTGACAAATAAATAATCTTACAGTGTCGTGCTCGTTTGTGATTTACTTACAGTAACCTTTGTGTAGAAGTAAAGCCTGAAACGGTGTAGCGGCCTCCCCCTTTCTCACCAGTTCAAACAGCGAATTTTGAGGGACAAAAGTCTTACTCAAGGAAAACATAATAGGAAATATTTGACATGAATCACGCCGGGTATACCATCCCAGTTACCGCTGTTTAGAATTTTGGCGGTAAATACACTTATCAGTAGAAGAGTGAAATTCTATCAGCAAACCCAACTGCTGAGTGGATACCTGTCTCCTGAGCTTGTTGAAGAAGCCAAAGCAAAGATCTCATTGAAAAACACTGGCCACGAGAAAAGTACAGTCGCTGAAGTAGAAAAGGTTAAGCATGTTCGTTGTACTAGGGTAACATGTTGTTACAGTAAAGAAAGTCTCGTCAATGTGTAAAGTTTCTTCACCCGATGATTTGTGATAACTGAACATCAGAATACAATTCGATTGACAGAATCAACGGCTCAGCCACGATTCACACCACTGTACCGGACACCATCACATCCTGGATCACCACAGCCTTCGCCTCCAACCTCCAGTCTGGCCTGGGAGTTGGACCTTCTCCTGCTAAGGTCCCAGTCACGTGATTATGTTGATCATATAACGCATTCTTGTCTTAATATTGTTTTCTGTCTTCGTCTTTGTATCTCTGTTCTCCACATTGTCCATTGTAATAGTAGCACCTAGTTTATTTTGCAGCGTCCCGTATGAAATTTTGCGCCCAGGTTGTCTCTCACCTCCCAATGTCCTATAACAAAACTGCAGTTTTCCGAGAATCCAGTGTGAACATGCGTAATACTTTTAAAGTAGTTCATACAGAGCATTGACAGTACATTTTCTGTAATTAAGGTTTTATTTACATCTGATATTTTCTTGCAGCTGACTGTCTTTCGGTCTTTCTTTGTAAGTGTGACTCTGCCCACCTCAGTCATCAGGGGAGAATACGTCGTGGTGCAAGCCAGCGTCTTTAATTATCTCCCCTCAGATATAGTAGTAAGTTCTTACTTCTTCCTTACATGTTTTTCAAAAACAGGAAAGACCGACATTGACGCCCATCAATCACATTAACAGACTTTCATCTTGACACATGACTTCAGTTAATTGTACATTAAGTAAATCTGCCAAAGGTAACAGTGTGGGACAGGACACAATCTGACAAACGTCTTTGCTGTTAATGTAGGTAGAATAGAGGGGATGACAGATAATGTAAGGCACATATTCAAATTCAAGATCATTAGTTTGCAGATAACTGATATCAAGACTACGAAATGTCTTGACAAATAAAAGAAATGTTAAAACAAGATCATAATCTGTGTATAGCACTAGTGATAGATAAGTGCTAACTAAACCCTTTGGCGTATTTACATTGACACAATTGTAAAAGAGTTAGTTTTATGTACAAAATGCCTAGTCGGTTATGAATCTTTATATTTCAGGTTGTTGTGAAACTTCCGGCCTCCAATGAATACACCAGCGTGACAATCGGCAGCGGGGAGAGTGAAACTGTTACACCTGGAGACCAGGAGCGAACAGTGAACGTAGGTGTTCACACAAACCTGAACAAACCCATCTAATAGCAATAGGCTGTGTGACAGGAGATTTCTTCTTGCTTTTTGCACTTCTATTCATAAAGCATGTATCATCTTTTTAATATCTAATCACCTGTTTAAATCCATTACTAAGCCTGTTTCCGCGCTAACATAATGAACAAGTGTGTGAAGTAGTCAGACAAACTTCATCCTATTTTTATACCTCCCCGAAATATATTCGACATCAAGATGATTTACATTTTAAATGTTAACTGCGTCTGCAGGTGAAGTCTAACGAGCAGGCTGTGGTGTACTTCCCCATCATCCCCACGGCCCTGGGAGCCATCGACATCGAGGTGTCCGCCAGGTCCACGCTGGCTGCTGACGCCGAACGTCGACAACTTATCGTTGAGGTCATCATGAGACGACATCTTCTCTGTTTTAATGTTTCACATATCCTAAGTTTTTTCCTCATCTCTTATTAAATGTTTTTCCTCCTGTTTGTTTTTAATACATTTTTGTTTACTTCTATTTGATGCATTTTAGATGCGTTTTCTGCTCTTGTTATTTAATTTTGTAGTTAAAAAATATACCGTTATTTATTCAGGAACATTTTCAATTGCTCAATGGTAGAGTGGGAGTATTTTTATTCAGCCCAGTTCTGTACATGGTGCTATTGCATCCTTAATACAAAATTGTGTTCGTCACCACAAATTGCATTGCGCAGCCTCACACACGTTCACACGTTGTTAAAAGATAAACGTTGCGGTTGAGTGAACTGACTTTTTTTCTAGGCTGAAGGCATGCCTGGTGAGTTCAATATCCCTGTATTTATCAACCTGGGACCTAATGGCACCGACACCTTCTCTCAGACGTTTCCAGTCACTGTGCCTGATGATGTTGTCAGTGGTTCTTCGAGGTCACGAATAAAGGTCACCGGTAAGTCTACTTGCATTACAAGATTTTAAATGGCAATCTGTTGTCAGACACCATTTGTATTTTATGCGGTTCATCTTTCGTGAAGCCTCCATAAAAGCAGAAATAACATTTGTGGATAAAAGGAAGCTCATTTCGTGTCCTTAGGGGACATTTTAGGACCCAGTGTTGACGGTCTCGAAAGGCTTCTGCGCATGCCTACCGGATGTGGCGAGCAGAATATGGTCACCATGGCTCCTAATCTCTACATCGTTAGTTATTTGAAGTCTACAGGACAGATTACTCCAGAACTTGCAGCAAGAATTAAGTATCTTCTAGAAACAGGTAATCAAAACCGCTTTTGTTATTTTTTCATTTGATCAAAAGTTATGTTAGAAGGAAAAAAAAACGATGGAGCAGACTGCGAGGTCTTTGCGCTAACCTTGTCTCGTACACTGAGATGTTTCTTTGCAGGCTACCAGCGACAGTTGACATATCAAAGACAAGAGGGGGCCTTTAGTACTTTTGGAAACCGAGACAATGCAGGAAACACGTGGTATGGAATCTAAAACTTTCTAATTTTCATTTTCATAATTTCACAATAGAACAACACATTTTGGTCTGTATAAGCCCGAGATGCCAGAAAGTGTTTTGATTCAATCGTAACGAACTAAAATGCCAGCTCAACAACTAACAACGAAAAACTATTGTAGTCAAACTTAGATAATTACATATATTAAAGTCTATCAAAATATTAAAAGCTTTGCAACATACTAACCCCAATGACCCTAATAGCTCACAGCTATAATTGTTTACTGGCACCTTTTAATGTTACCTTAGCATCTCTCTGATTGACAGTCGGATACACTGGTTGGTTTGTCTGGTTAGAGAAACTCTTGGACCCCCCGGGTAGACAGGCTCTTAGCTGACAAGAAGTGGGGTGGCTTAATTCCCACCCGCTGCAATGTTACCTTATTTTACGGGTACAGGAAAGACCCATGCATGTTGTTGAAAACTATCGAAGTTACACTGTTTCTCAATTTTTTACAAATGCTGATCAACTTTTTTTTTCAGGTTGACGGCGTTCGTCCTCCGTGTGTTCCACGAGGCGAGGTCCGATGTTTATGTGGATTCTGCTGTCCTTCAGAGAGCCATGGACTGGCTGATACAGCGACAGAACACTGACGGCTCCTTCAATGAGTTTGGCAACATTTTTGACCCACAGATGAGGGTATTATTTCCTATTATTTCCAACTCACCCTTTGTCCATATCAGTCATCAAGATAAAGAAGAAAAGCTGTGGTATTTTGCAGCTGTATTAGCTAGCATAGCTAAGTACGTATTCTTGTACTTAGAACTGGACTGCAGACTGTTGTTTGATCCCCGGTAGAGTAGTTACAGCGCGGTGGCAAAGGTGGCCTGGGGTCAAGAAACATGAAAAAGTGTTCACAAGATTTCATCATGGCTTTTTATATTGAAAATCAAGATGCTTTTCCTTTACCTCGCCATTTTGCCCTGGGTAAAGGCCCCCTAACTTGTATTCTCTTTCTCGTATCTTGCGCAATTCTACATTTCCCTTATTATCAATTATCATTTTTTTCAAGTGTGATGTCTGTTTACAGCAATTCGGAGACCACTCCACTGGTCTGACAGCCTTTGTACTCCTGGCTCTGCTGGAGAACGCTGATGTCCCCGCCACTGCTGTAATTTTTCTTTTCAAATTAGACTTTTCATATCGAAATTATTGTTATTATAAGAGGTTACAGTCTAGTTTCTCCAATTATTTACATACCACAACACATGCACACTTTAACTCCAATTCTTGACTCTTTAAGTATTTGGACCAGCACTTTTCTAACAGATAATTTAGAGTGGTTATAAGAGTAAAGGGTTAACATCACTTTGACTGGTTACAGAGTTGTCACGTGTTTCTTATTTGTTATCTCAAAGTCTAGTAAATCATAAAACTTTACAACACATTCATCACATCTACCCATTTTAATAGATAAGCACATCTTAAAATATTCAAACTTTCAGGATCAAAGAAACGCCCACATCAACGCCACGTCACGCGCAAGAATGTTCCTGGAGACAAACCTCGCCGCCATCACTGATGACCTTTCTCTGGCCTTGACCACGCTGGCCCTGGTGAAGGTTGGAAGTCCTTCTGCTGATCAAGCATTTGCTAGACTGATGGAGCACTCCATCACTGAGAGTGAGACACTTACTCTGAAGCCAAAAAGCTGATTCTTGAATGTGTTTAGTTTTATCTGAATTTTACTACTCACGAGTGTCTTGTTTCCTACATCTGTGCTGCTCCAGATGCTATAATTGTATTGCAGATCTCACAAAAAATGTTTCTTAACAATACTAAAATTTACTCATATGTAACTCAACCTTTATGTTTGCTGGGTAAGGTAAAAACAAAAAACAAAAAAATGAAAGCAAAGGTACATCAACAAAAAGGTACCTGATCGGATTCAGACTGAACACGCTTACTGTAAAGAATTATAACATCTGTAAAGTGCTCTTCCTTCTGCAGACGGGATGACATTCTGGAAGTCTAACGAAACCATTCCCATCAACCCCTTCAGTCGTTGGAGGCCAAGCTACGTACGCGCTCGACCAATCGACATCCACGTTACATCCTACGGCTTGTTGGTGTTCGCAGCCAAAGGTCTCTTCAAGGAAGGAATGAGTATCCTTCACTGGCTCACTCGTCAACGAAACCCTTATGGCGGCTTTGCCTCTACACAGGTCGGATGACAAGTCCACTTCTATTTACTTGCATTATTGTTCTTATCATCGTCATCGTCAGTTTTGTTGCTATTGTTGTTGAACTAACAGATATTTCTAAAATCTTGAGTAACCTGCTAAAGAGCCCAATGTAGGTTCTTAAGAAAGAAAGAAAGAAAGAAATACGAGGACAAATTTTGATTGTGGATGGCTGCTTATTTTGATTGGGTTTATCTTCAATAATGTATTCTGTCGCTTTACATTCCTGAAACTTTGACAAGTTAGGGTGATGACATTGAAAGTAAGGCAGTGACCACAGTGTCAATGTGTCTGTTTGCAGGATACAATCGTGGGACTGCAGGCCATGACAGAGTTCTTGAAACTGGCCACACTGTCTGGCGTCAGCCTCAGCATTGACATCAGGGCTCAGAACTCTGAAAACCACTTTGATGTTGATTCTTCTAACATCCTTGTTCTTCAGACTAAAGAGGTAGGGATGTTGGGTCTGAAGTAGCAACATACAACTTACTTCATGGCAGACAGAAGTATAGCTTTAAATACAGACAGATAGCTGCAGTCGTCTGAGTCACAAAAACAATATTATTAATACTAGGCAAGCAGCGATGAAAGTCGTCAGACATTTGTAGATGTTTATTGTTTATTTGCAGCTGACCTTCATCCCACTGCAAGTGACGTTTGAAGCGAAAGGGAGAGGACTGGCAGTAGCTGAGGTATGTTAGCAACATGTTTGTATGGCACTAGTAACATCAACTAGTTAGCAAAGATTGCATTTGCATTGTCTTAAGCTGTTTTGATAACAGGTCTACACGGTACTTAAAATAAACAATCAGGTACACTAAATAAAAACTTACAAAGAAATGATTGTCTATGATTAGATTCCATGTTAGTGCGTACATCATTGTATATAAAATGATTTAAGCACGAAGGTAGAATGGTATCGTGTTTTCTCTGAAGACTAAACACTGTGCGTTATATTTCAGCTCGATGTCTTCTTCAATACTGAGTCAGACTTCGGAGAACCAGCTTTCGGGGTGTCCACGGTCCTTCTCGATGACTACCTCAACAGTTTTAAGCTCATGACTTGCACTCGGTCAGACTTCTGGATTCAAACACGCTTACCTTCTGATTCACGTGACTTTACTCTTTATCACTCTGTCTCTCTCTCTCTCCCGTTAACAGTCTATTTTCGTTGCTCTTTTTCTCACTCTATTTCATTGCATCGCTTCAAAAACCATAACAGAGCTCACCTTATAAAGTTATTAAGTTACATACTTTCACTATCTCGTCATTTGGCCAACAAACTTATTTGGAATCTGCGTTCTTCAAATGTACCCAAATTTTTGTTTCCTTTTCTGCAATGTCTCAATTATTAATCTCAAAATGTGTCTAGGTGGCTACTTCCTGGAGAGAGCGGTATGGTGGTACAAGAAGTCGGAATCCCATCAGGCTTTACGCCGGATATGACGAGTGTAGGAAATGTGGCTGGTCTCAAGCGTGTAGAACGAAGAGGGCGCTTCCTGGATGTTTATTTCGACAAGGTTAGAAAACAAATTAAAAATTCACATAAAAATAATTTCCAATGCCTTGTCTGTTGTCTGTAAATGCTACATATTTATATATTTATATAAAGTAAGCGAGCACTGCTGTTTTGGGTAGTTGAGCTGCAAGCAGAAGGCGGAGTGGTCTTCATCTTTCTGTCATTGTATTCTATTCCTTCAACACATCCACAGTAATCAGTTGAGACAAACATAATAGTACCCTTTGTTATTTAACTGTCCGTCGTCATCACTATATTTAATTTAATTTTCGACTTTTGTGTGTGTGTCTTCCCAGATCACGAGGAATTCACTGTGCTACACCGTCGTGTTTGACCGCCAGGACAAGGTGGCCCACTCACAGCCCAGCTACGTCATCACACAGGACTACTATGAACCCAGTGTGTTTAATGACTATTTCTCTGTCATTTGTAAAGATATGTTTTCTTATTTCGGCAAACCCTTCTTCTCTTTTCAGCCACATTGTTTTGCAATTCACTTTTTATTTATCTTCAAAATGTGTCAACATGCGAAGCTTTCCCGTCCAGCCTCAAAACCCACCATTTTTAAAAC
Source organism: Pomacea maculata (assembly GCA_004794325.1). Taxonomy (NCBI): domain Eukaryota; kingdom Metazoa; phylum Mollusca; class Gastropoda; order Architaenioglossa; family Ampullariidae; genus Pomacea; species Pomacea maculata. The sequence continues at coordinate 46,194 of SRHC01000820.1, read as the reverse complement.
ACATCTTTGATAATCAAATGCACTCATTAGTTCGCCATCTTTCTCCATTCACTTTGTTCATGCTAGCCATTGTGTCGTTCGTTTCTGAATGCCTGTATCACGTCTTTATGATTTCACAAGATATAATAGAAATGACAATAACCAAACACACACAAAAATAAGAAACAAATTCGAATTATTCTTTGTGTTTAACGATCACCTGACTGACTTTTTCCAGATAACCGAGCGGCCGTTCGCTATCATCCACTGAGCCTCCGTGACGCCAAAGTGTGTGACGTATGCCGGGACTGTTGCTGAGTGTGTTGATGTGCTGGCTCCGTGTGATGTCACCTGACTCGAGTCATCTGAATAAAATATTAGTCTCTCTGTACTCTGACCTTTTAACCTCGTGCAGTTTGTTAGTGAGCGAGGGATGAGAGCGACTGGTGATGGTCACCTAAGAGAGGGAGAGAGAGAGAGACTGAGAGAATAAACAGCCAACTATTGTGTGTTTCATTAAACGAGACCTGAGAAAATGCATCGGTGTATTTTTTGATATGGGTATGGACTATTTAACCAACCAACCAACCAACCAACCAACCAACCAACCAAATTATAAGAGAAAAGAGAAAATTATCAAACTACTTCATTAACATGAATTAAAGCAGTGTCACATGATTTCCATGTACTACAATGTCGTTCACACCCGACTGGAAGAGTATATTAAGGTTCTAAACTCATGTTAGTCTTTGTAAAACAGTTCTGACAGGAGAAAAAAGCTTTATACGTTCTGTAGCTCCATTGCATATCCTTCTCATAGAGCTTCAGAGAACTAATTGTTTACATACATGTCAAATAAACATCGAACCTTACTCCAGGTGTAGCACCAGTAGTTTTGACACAAGTAAACACCCAATAGAATGATGTTGACATCAAGTGGACGAGACATCTGTTGGACTACGTGCAGGTACACATGTCAAGGACAAAGAAATAGAAGTAATGGAATGGAAGGGTGGGTTATAGGTTGGTCAATGGTTTGAAATCTCTACCTGCTACAAAATATTTCGAAGAAAATAAGACAGGTGCTGCGTAGGTGTAGCTGGGAATAACATGTGCGGAGATCTTTGTTTCTGTCGCCAAAATTATTTTTTCCAATTCCATAGAGGATAAGTTGATGTGTACTTTTCAAATTTTTTACACCGGAAGAAAAGGTTTTATAATCTGTAACGGTTTTCCAAACTAGTGAATGCTTACACCACCTACGCGGCAGATAACGGTGCCTCCACTGACTTGGTATCTCGTTTCAAAACGACACGAGTGGCCTGACATATGTTGCTTTGAGTTGCTGAATAATTTGTGTCAAAGAAAGAGATAAGTTATCCGCTACATTTTTTGTATATAAGACAGAGACTTTGCTCTGAGCTCTACAAACTGCTCGAGACTGGTAACAACGGCAGGTAACGGTCTGGTTCACTTTGTTTAATGACAGACAGGTCAAATATACAGTAAGAGCTTGGACACTTCCAACTATGGTTGATAAAACTGTAACACATATTGTCTCTCATATAGGAGCAATTTCTGAAAAAAAAGTTTTCTTCTTTAGAACAGTTTTAATGTGAGGAACTTGTCGTGCAACTAACTCCTGAATTTAGACTGAAAGCCATGTCTCTCCCTGGACAAAATATGTATCTGCTCTTTCCTAGGTCTTAAAATGGACGGGGTCCTGGTTCTCCTGGTCCTCTGTGGGACCCTGGCACCTGCACACAGTGCACTTACTCCTCCTGCAACCTTCCTTCCTTCCAACCCCTACACCACCACTCCAGCCACCCCTCCTCAGACGACGACTAGAGCTGCGACAACCGTGCAGCGCAGTGCCATGAGGTAAGAGTAAACATCACTTCATGTCACACCCCGATCTCACATAATAGCCAGCTCTATCACCCAGTGATGAGGGGGACTATTTCTCATCAAGAACAAAGAGTAACAGTAGAACACGAAATAAACTAAAACACAACCTGTGTTACAGGGCCAGACATTTTGATATAAAGGCGCCACGATACATTTAGACTTTCTCCCTTTCTTCCTTCTCTCTATTCTTATCTTGCTCTTTTTGTGACAAGCCTGGGTTTTTTATACTAATTAATGTGCTTATTGTAGGTCAAATCTTTGATGTTCAGTCGGGTAAAATAGCGCTTTAATAATCAAATAGGCATGATATTACTGTGAGAGTAGAATACCGTGTAAATGAATCTGAAGATTACCAAATTATTATATAGATATATGACTTCTATCTTTGTACACGTGCAGTGGCACCTACCTGCTGACAGTGCCACAGAAAGCTATACCCGGTTTCAACTTCACCCTGGGGTACGAGTCGTTTGTCGACAGACCGGTGGAGCTCCATGCCAGAATCTATGAGATGGTGTATGATGGTGCGGCGGGTAGATATGCATACCCGACTGTCGTCACCGCCACTGGCTCCTTTGTCAAAGGTCAGCGGACATTGATCTGATGTTCAGCACTTATAAACATTTTACAAACAGTCTCTTAACAGTAAACCTTATTTTGCTTTTCAAAAGAAAGGTCGCTGTTAGTAAACAGAGTTTAGACTACTTCAGGAATTATTTATAAAACAGCTAAAATTCACATCGAACTAGTGTTAGTGTTGCATTCGTCACTTGCAAGTAGCTTTGATATTAATATTTGACCCAGGGTAGATTTTCAAAGTGTTTTAAAAAAATAGATACGCTATAACATTTACATTTTTGTGGATAATTTTTATGGATGATGATTTATTACTTTGGCGGTTATCGTCATTTTTAAAGATTGGACTTATTTAATTTCTTTACTTTTAAATATAAATGATGAAAACAAATAAATTGTTTTTATACGGTAGCATACAAGACTTGATTATTAGTTCTTGAAGATTAAGACAGCTTGGTGCTTTGTTTCAGGTCAGCCTGGTGTACTGGAACTACTCGTAAGTCCAAAATCTCTTCTTGCCGGTTGTTTGTTGTATTTACCTTGTTGTCTGATAAACAAGTTATTACAGTCGAATTGTTACTTTCTACACATACAGGTAAAATGTTTTTCTTACTGTGAATGCTTGTCTTTCAGCTACCTTCTAATCTAAGACAAGGGAACTATTACTGGGAGGTCGGCTGTGACGACTGCGATTTTCTCTTATCTTCGTCTTTCAACGACTTTGTCCATCCCACAAAATACTTTGTAAGTCAGGGCATGACCCTGACCTATGACGTCACAACCATCCTGGTACAGACGGACAAAGCTATCTACAAGCCGGGACAACTTGGTAAGTATGTTTGTTATCTGATTATTTATATCTTGACTTGAATCATCAGCAGATACTTGTGGAGGGGCAGGCAACAAACAAATGAAAATAAATAAATCGTAAATTAAAGTGCCGTGATCTGTAGAACCATCAAAAGGAATTTGTTGTAGAATAGCTTTTTCTGATGTTTTAGGATCAAACTTATTGTTCAATAGGGGAAGGGTAAATAAATAAAGAGAGGAAGGAGGAAAGGTTCTGGAAAATTTCAAATGATGGAACTCTTGACAGTTTCGTGAAACATGTCTTCTCGGAAAATCCCATCCACTGCAGATGAGAGAGATATAAAATGTAAACCTTTTGACCCTCCTGTGAATAATTACTGGTTCAATGACATTAAAATGACAAATCGTGGCCGTCAGACACTCAACAATCAGTGAGGAAATTCAGACAGCATATAATTCTAATCCCATACTTGTGAAAATATGTCATTCAGACTCAAGTACAAAAGCTTTTGAAATGACGAGAGGAAGCGTAGTCATCTGTGTGTTGTCCGATGTGTTCCTACGCATGCGCTGTAACACTGTGATATGATATCATAATAAAGACAGAAGACAGCGATGAAATATCGATGAAAGGGGGGATGGCAGAGGAAACAGAGAAAGATGCAAATAATTTTGACAAACACCGCATACAAGTCCGACGTACATTGTAAGTGTAATAACATTTCATTGTGCAGTGCATTACAGGGTGTTTGCAGTGTACCCAGACCTCAGGATGTACACTGGAAAATTCCAGATAGAAGTTTCGGTAAGAGATTTATCACAGTTCCCATAACACATTTTCCCATTCCTTTCATTTGCTTTATTGACTAACCAAAAACAATTTTACTAATTTGGTTTATATTAATTTAGTCATATTTAAGTTAATTGCACAGTTTCCCGTGTTAACTAGTAATTATCACTTTTCCAGTTCCTTTGAAGAATAATTTAGAAATTAAATATAATTAATGCATCAAAGTACTGTAATAATTCCTCAAGTTATGATATCCTGTTTTAGACATTACATACAGATCTTTGGCTATATGCGTTACAAAACTCTGTATTTGATAATTTAGTCCTTTAAACTAAACCAAGGTGTTTAAGAAATATTAAAAATCAACAGGAAAAATCTATCTTAAAATGGTCAGGTTGGTCTTTAGAATTGATTAAGCCTTTTTAAGTCAACGTTTATGAAAAGTTCTAAAACTATAGAATCCCTTAACCTTTGAAAGACATTTCTGTCTACAGGATCCTAATGGAAATAAGATTCAGAGGCTGTCAGAAGTGTCCGGAACACAAGGTGTAGTGGAAGGAAGTCTAGGGTTAGCCGACAAGCCTCTCTTTGGAGACTGGACAATCTCGGTACAAATTCAGGTAAGAAGATTTGCATCTACATCAAATATTTCAGCATTAATCCGTCATATCTATGTATATATGTGTGTCTTATGTGCATCGGCGTTTGCAAACGCTCGGGTGTGGTCATTGTCACACAAGAATATTTATTTGTCCAGCGTCGTTTGCAAATTTGAAAAAAAAGATGTTGGAGCTATCCGGTTACTATTTATGTAATGGATTGAATGGGGCTCTGTGGGCAATGGCTAGCTTGGTGCATTCGTACAATCATCTGGCATGCGCCCATACACATCTCGTTACAACGCATTCAGTGCAGATCTTAATAAAGAGACTTCAGAACAAATGGAAAGAGTATAATTAAACAAAAGAGTACATATATATATATATAAAAGAATAGTTTA
>SRHC01000820.1:0-37402 GCA_004794325.1 Pomacea maculata | reverse complement strand
GCCGCTCACCAGCTCGCTCCTTGGAGAAGTGACGTTCTCTGCCCCTCGCCAGACTTTGTTCCTTCTTCCGGTGGGCGTACATCCTCCCGGTGACCTTGGAAGTGTAGAAAGGGTCTAAGAGCATGGCGAGGGGCGTTGTTCGCCTCAGGCGGTACCCGGCTCCAGCTGGACAATGCCGGGTACAAAGTTATTTCCCCTGGCCGTACATCACTTGTGGCCGCTTACGTCGATTGTTGTCGTTATCGCCGACTTGCCACTGGTGTTGAATAGGGCGCCAGACATTTGGCGCGCCAGTTGGGCCGATATGCCGCCAGCTTGACCAGTTCATTGCTTTTAACATTCCAAACAACCTTACCCCCACCCGACTAACATACCAAACTATACTAAATACACAAGATAGCTCAAAAGTAGAAAACCTATTTTCTACAATTTAGAGTTTCTGTAACTCACCATCTAAGAAGATATTTTCTTTTCAGACAACAACACGTTCTGACTCGTATTCTAAGAAGTTCACAGTGCAGGAATACAGTAAGTACTGAAAATTCTAATTTAATATGAAGTAAGTCTTTAGCACTAAGTACTGCAACTGAAAAATATTTCATTTGCTCACTTGTTTTATCGATAGTGTTATGACAAATATGTCCCTATGTCAATTGATTTGAGAAACTGTCATGCTGTTCTGTTTAAAATTATTCCAGACTTGCCGAGGTTTGAGGTCAAAGTTGACGTACCGTCCTACGTGCTGCTGACGGACGAAGACCTGAAGGGATCCGTTAAGGCCACGTAAGGTTTTCTACCCCGTGATTGCTTATTGTTGTCGCGGCGGTAAACACAATTTTGTACTAGATCTTCAAAGGTAGATAATAAAAGTCTTCTTGAAAACTATAATAATAATACATAAACAACTTACAATTTCTGTTGCTGCCTATAAGTATATTTATTCCCCTCTTACTTATAAACAGGAGTAAATATAGAACAGTAAGGGTTCTAATTATGCGTATGATGGATTTTTATGATGAGTGAATGGATGTGATGATCATGGGTACAAGCAAGCAAAGAATAACCACAGAGTGAGAGAGGCATAAATTGCTGTACTTATTTTAATTGGATGTTCAAACCTCCAGACGTCAAGGTGTGGTTTGTTTGCAGCTACACGTTTGGTCAGCCGGTGAAAGGCATGGCGGAGCTCCACGTGTCCTCCATGGCGGGGCTGGACTACTGCGGCAAAGAACCTCCCTTCATGCAGATCGCCTTTGACGTCAGTATACCGTTGTTTGCTTTGTTTGCTGACGTCAGTATACGGACTTGTTTCTGCTCTTGACGTCAGTCTATGATCTTGTTTCTGCTTTTGACGTCAGTATACGGACGTTTCAGATTTTGACGTCAGTATGCGAGTTTGCCTGAGCTCGTGTTTAGGACGAAAATATACTCACCTGTCTTGTCTCTAGAGCCAAGTAAACAAAAACTGTTTTAGTCAGTTTGACACACGTGTACGTTGATAAAAGTATTTGTTATACATACACATTCTTTACCTTCAGCTTAATATACATGATCTTGTCATCAGTCTCAACCTCTATCAGATATATTTATTTACTTACATAGACACATTTAATTACTGCTTACGTATTTCGTTAAATTTCCGTTCCTTTAGAAGTCACAAGCACTGTTTCTGTCCTTTGTGTTCAGATTGATGGAAAAGCAAAGTTTTCAGTACCCCGGGTAGACATCAGCCGAGTGGTGGGCACATACGATGGCTCTCAGATTAAGGTGTGTATGAAACAGAAAATCCGCACACAGGAAGCAAGAAAGTGAGAAAATAATCTAATATACATTTTTTTGTGAAGAAATACGTTTATAGTGTGTAAATTTTCTTTAATTTCTTCGCTTCAGTCACATGTTATCATGTTACATCATTTCTCTCTATTTTGAAGAAAAGCTAAATTTTTCATGACAAAACAGCTCAATATCCTACAAATGCTTTTGAGTCAAAAAATCGTGATTTATACATTTATATATATATATTAGCTATTCTCCCTCCACAAGCGTTCACGTGATTTTGCTGGGTCACACTATTTGCACTGATTAAAATAAACAGCCACGACTATATTTGTAAGTCATTGAATATTTTTAATTAGCAGTACAAATTGAGTGGCTAATCTTTTAAACTAAGCCAAATGATAAAGTAAATGTTTCACAAAAACCTGTGTCCAGGTGACGGCCATTGTCAAGGAGACGTTGACGGATGTGAAGCTGCAGGGGTCGGCGGTGGTGACCTACAGGAGCACGCCGTACAAAGTGACCATACTGGACAACACGCCTGGTGTCTTCAAGCCTGGACTTCCATTCAGTGTCTTCGTGAGTGTCCATGTCTATCACCATCACTCCAAATGGAACATGTCCATAATATGTGCTAGCACATTAATTCACTTTTAACTTACGAGATATGTTACTAATCAGGTTCATTGTACCATCGCCTGCTTTATCTTGGTTTTGCACAGGCCAAGGCTTCAATGCAAGACGACAGTCCAGTGGCTGGTGCCACCACCATGACCATCTTCACAATGGCTCACTACAATATCCCCGCGGACAACAGCTTCCTGTACGGGGTGTCACAGTTCACGGGTACCTACCCGTTGCCAGTAAGGACGATTGATGTTCCTCCATCCGGTGTAGTCAAGATCGACATCGACATTCCCTCCAACGCCACCTCGCTTGACGTCACTGTGAGTTTCTTGGGTATTTCGGGTGTGACTGAGAGGAGTCTAGGATATTTCTTTCCATCAGTTTCCATTCTCTTATATCTTGATGTCTTCCTCCCTCTTTCTCCCCCCTCGTGCGTGCGTGCGTGCGTGCGTGAGTGCATGCGTGTGTTCCGGTCTATGCTTTCATTTCACTGTAACATTAAGATCTTCAAAATCTCTAACAGCTGAAAACACAAACTTTACTATCATTATACAAGTATATCATTTTTAAATGCAAAATTATCATGTCAGTCTAAGTCTACTGCTTTATCTTTAGAGGTGATCACATGCAATAACTTGGAGTCCAATTTTTTTTGTCTTTAAATATTTCAACAGGTGGATTTTAAAGGTGTGACAGCCGTCAAGAACATTTACAAAATGTTCTCTATCAGCAATAATTATCTGCAACTGACCCTTCTAGACAAAAACCTTAAGGTAGTTTTTACTCAATTTAACAGATTAATCACTTTTATTTACAAAAGACAAAAATAGCACATCCATAATGAAATTATGGTAAAGAAAATCAGAATTTCTGTAATGAAACCCTGTATATACATCATTCATCATCACCTTGATTAAAATATAACGTTCTAAAGAAGTTGTGTAAGAGGAATATTTATGATGAGCATTTTGTTAGTGTCGCCTTCTACTTGTAAAACGCTGCATTGATGTATTACTCGGAAATAATCACGTGACCTACAAAAGGACTGATGCTTTTAGTGTGAGTTCTAGGGGAAAACCTTAACGTTTGATGCAGATTTTCTTAAAAAGACCTCACATCTATATAAGTAATTTTCTTGTATGAACTGCAATTTGCAATTAATTAATGATCAAATCTTGTTCAGAGTGGACAAACAGCCCGCATTCAGGCGAAGGCTACGGAGCCCATTGGTCGCCTATGGTACCAGGTAAATTCAAAAAATATTTGCTAAATAAATATGTGGTTGATAGTTCATTGTGACATTATGATAGAAGTCTTGTGCGTGTGCGGACGTTTCGCCGACGGACGTTTCACCGACGGACGTTTCGGAGCCGGACGTTTTGTCGACTGGACGTTTCGCCGCTGGACGTTTCGGAGTCGGACGTTTTGCCGACCGGCGTTTCGCCGCCGGACGTTTCGCCGCATTATGTCAGAGAGAGAGAGCTTACTTACTTCTCAAAGAATGAAAGTAACTACTAGATTACACAATAATTCTTTATTTCAAACAAATTTTACACACAGACTTCACAGACAGTTCACTTTGATTGTCACAGATTATGAGCAACAGCTTTGAGAAAAAACATTGATACAATGGCGAGAGAAATGTGTGAGCTAACGGTTCACATGAGGAGGGATAGTGAGAGAGAGTTCACTGATACATTGATACAATGGCGAGAGAAATGTGTGAGCTAAGGGTCGTCACACACTTGACTTCGGCTAAAGGTCCCGCGTGAAATGCCGAAATGAAGTGCCCCGCGCCGAAACGTCCTTCGGCGAAACGCCGGTCGGCAAAAGGTCCGACTCCGAAACGTCCGGTGGCGAAACGTCCGGTCGGCAAAACGTCCGGCTCCGAAACGTCCGGCGGCGAAACGTCCGTCGGCGAAAAGTCCGTGTACCGTCTTGTGACTACTGAAAATATGAGTGATGGGTATTTATTCTAATGTGACTGAGAACAATATACTTGCCTTTGTAGTCTATGATTTCAGATGTCCTCTGTCCCGTAGGTTCTTTCCAGAGGAATAGTCTACGAAGCCACCAGTGTGGACGCTAAAGGTCAGCACATGCAGGTCATTACCATTCCAGTGACCCCTGACCTGGCGCCAACCGCCCACATGATGGCCTACTACGTGCGCCCTGACCTAGAAATCGTGGCTGACAGCATCGCCTTCAACGTCGATGGAATCTTTGAAAACGAGGTGAGAATAGAGAGATTCCAGCACTTATCAGTAACAGAAAAACGTAATCATTACCTATATTCTGTATTTGTTTCCTTTCTCTCGTACCTTTGAATTCCCTCTACTCTCATCCATAAACCATTCTATCGACTATTACTGAATGTTTGTCTTTAAAATATGGTTATTTTCATCTTAAAGTAATGCCGGCAAATGTAAATGGCTAAATTATTTCTAAAATATTCCTACATGGTCACCTTTGTCGGCTGATGCATACATCAAACCGCAACCACCCACCCCTGACAGGCTAAGGAACAGAACTGAGATGAAATGATGATAACACAAAATATATAAACATGTTAAATGTGTCTGTAAGAATAAAGGCTCACAACTTTACAGCAAGAGCAATATTAGAACCTATATCTCTGCTCCATGACGAAAATGTTTCAAACACACCTGTACAGGTAACTCTGGAACTCAGCACCAACAAAAGCGAGCCGCACACTGACCTGGATGTCTACCTCACCGCTGACCCTGACTCCATGGTCTACTTGCTCGCTGTCGATCAGAGTGTCCTACTCATGAAAACCGGAAACGACATCACGCCAGACGAGGCCAGTGTGACCTCCCTTTGTTATGTTCACTGATTAGCTCAGTCACACGTTACCGTAACAATGAAAACAGAGACAAGTTTGACATTTTTTGAGAAGTTCACAGAAGCACTGCTAAATGACGATGAACAATTAGTACAAACAAAATCTTTGTCGAACGACTCAGTAATTGTGTTTCCTGTCCAGGTGGCAGAGGCAGCTGCGAGCTACAGTGTCGGCACGAAGCCATCCGACTCCGAATTCGCTCTTTCCCTCAGTCAGCAAAACATCGCAGGTACCATCCAGGTAATCACAGTTAGTAATCATACTAGAGTGTTGTGATATTTTCTTACCTTAGGGTTTCAGTTCACTCTCCTTACAAGAAAACAATTATAATTGGAGACAGGTGCACGGCAGTTCGCTATTCAACAACGGGATGTCTAATTATTGGAATTGTTTTTGTAAAGTGTGTGTAATATAATCAGTTCACCTGAATTATTTGGCGTCAGCAATCCAGCTACAGCCATGAAACTGGTTGCTGACAACCATGAATAATGTGGACAGTGCCTGTGATTGTACAAAGAAATGTTGAGAGTGTTTGAGATGAAAACAGAACAACGGAAACATAACTGAAGGCTTGCTGACATGACACTATACAGTGTGACACTTGCCGAGACACAGTCTGTCACTCCTTTTGTCTTCACCACTGTTTTGAGTTGGCCTGAGCAAACATAAACAACACGATTTAGAAATTTTATAAAAGTCAATGCTTTGGAAGCAACATGATTTTCCAAACCACTTTTTTTCTTTTACAGGGAGCCGGGGTTAGTGTTCTCTCTGATGCAAATCTTTATGCGACTTCTGCTCCTACAGGTGAACCACCAAGTAAGTACAAAGTCTTCTTATTATTCTAGTTCAGTGCAAACTGTGCATAGAGATCAACAGGATTGTTTTTGTCAGTATTTTGTTTATTTGTTTCCTTTTTGTTTCTCGGTTTTTGACTTTGTGTTTGTGTGTGTGTTTGTTCGTTTGGGGTTTTTTTTTTTTTTGCTTTTTTTGCTTGGCATACTATTCTGCTCTCAGAGATAAGAGAGCATTCTTTGCTGCTGTTTCCTTTTTTCGCTTTCTAAAGGCTTAAATTATGATGACTTCTGATCGTGGCATTTGCTGATATGATAGTCATTAGTGTATTATTTATTTGTCGTGTTATAATGCTCTAAGAAGTGTGCTTACAGAGTCCATGTAGTCGCTATATCTTTTATATTTTATTATCATTATTATTTGAGACATGTTTGTGACAGTCATTTATGACAGGTTTGTGAGAACTAATGTTTAATGTTTAGGCAACCATTTTTGGCTTTTTTACGACTACCATTTGTGGTAATTTTTATTATTCTTGCTTCTTTACAGAGGATCCATCCATTTACGGACGTACGTATTGATAAAGTAAAATTAACAATAATATATATTTACTTTATTGTTCATATTCTAAGGTAGGAACTCTACGGGTAATATCTTTAGGTGCTCACGCACGCTGTAAGACAGGAATTTCCATTATTTACTGAGACAGGGGACGAAATTCTTAAAAAATGATTCATAAAAATACATGTCAAGGGAGATAAATTGTTCTGTCAAATAGACAACCCTGTTTCTACGTACAGATGTTGGAACATAAACTCACAAGGAAATTTGACAGAATTTTGAAGTGAATATTTTCTGCTAAATAAGTAAAAGCCAAAAAGAAATAAATAAACAACAACAGCAACAAAAATATTAAACTCAGAAAATAAGTTTTTATCACAACATCAGTTATTTTTCTTTTTCTTTTTCACAGCTGATGTACATGTACTAGCCACCCCACCACCACGTAAGTCTAAATAACATTATGATATTAATAATAAAACGCGGACACGAACACACACTGTCACCAATACAGTGAAGGTTGGCTGCCCTGAGTTCATTTCTCGTCTCGGACACGCTGTTCTTTCTCTGCACGTGGCATCTGTTTACAGGGCTGGCTGCTTGCCGTGATATAGCCATAGTTGCTAGCACGGCGTATCCCCCCCCCCCCATAGTGCGAAATCGCCGCAAGGTGGAAGCACTTTCCTACTAAACAACAACAACAACAACAACAACACGAACACACGCAAGCATGTACACACACACGCACACACGTGTACACGTACATACATGTGTCTGCTTTCTGTATGTATTCATACAAGTATGTATTTATGTGTTTTGTATATGCTGTGTGCTAAGTGTTAATAATTTGTGAACATAATCGTATATGATGATTTATGTTGTATAGTCAAAGTTTAAGCTTATGTCTCTTAACATTTTATTCAAATGATAAAGATCTTAATATATTCTCTTTTTTTCTCTGGCTGCTGTTTAGTCCCTAATCTATTTCCAGGTGGTGTGGGTTAGTATGAATTTGTTATTCTCTTCATTGTTTTGTTTGTATTTCACCTGTCTGCTTCTTCTATTGGCGGTGTGGTGGCGAGACGGTTAGCGCCTGTCACCAATGCACTGAAGGTTGGCTGACCTGAACATCAAACCCACTTCCCTGCTTCTGTAAAATATTTTAAGGAAACATTTCATAGTAAGAGCTACAAGATTCCGATGATATAAGAAAAGACAATTATCATGCAAGTTTTATTTTTATCATCTTTTTTCTTCTTCTCCTTTATCATCATCGTTGTCATCATCATAGTAATCGTCGTCGCCATCATCGTTTCATTACCTTCTTCTCGTGCCGCCTCTTTTCTTCCTCCATGAGCTACACCCTCTGACGCAGGATATGACAATGACATTTACACAAAATCCGTCTGTCGCTGTTTTCTAATATTTTGCTCCCATGCTCTCTTTTTCTTCTACCTCCCTCAGATTTCTACAAAATTTCCTCAGACTGTAATGGTAACATTGAAATATTCTCACACCTTTGAGTGTACTTGAGGTCAGGATGTATTTGTAAGGTTAACTTTCCTGACTATTTATTTAATACATAATAGAAAAGACATATTATAACGATTGCGATATTTGATTTGCAGATTCGGGGTTTATGAGACCTGAAGGTACAATATTTTTTACTTTTTCCCTTTATTTATTTTTTCTTTGTTTGATTCCTCTTCGTTCCTATCATTACACATAAAAACCACGGACGTGTATAGGTGGATTGCTGTCTGTCTGCCGAGACCAACGCTTAGCCTCTTGCCAAGTTTTCCGCTGTTAGTCTCGGCGAACCTAAATAATGAATGTGACTAAACCGGAAGCTTTGTACAAACCTGCCTCGTTATAGTAATTAACTGAAAAAAAATCGTTTGCAAGCAGTCCAGTAATGCAAATTCGTGTACAAACTGTAAAGTGCGTATTGGCAGCAAAGCTTCAAACTAATGACGATGTTCATCATCACGGGAGCAAACAGGTTGTTTACTAATGAAGTCAGAGTTGTCGGTCTGTGCACGTGTTCAGACGCGTTGTAGCTGGTCACACCATGGAGCACACTCAGTGTACTATGTTGTTCCTACAGCGCACCTGCCTATGTTCTCTACAACGCCATCGCTCAACGGACTTATGGGAGGTTCCATGGACGCACTGAAAAATCAGCCTCTACAGGAGGTAGAGAGGGTGCGCAACCTGTTCCCTGAGACCTGGCTTTGGCTGAACCAGACAGTCGGGTAGGTACACACACACACACAATGTAAACGTACTGTAATCTTTTTCGGTTTAAGATGGTAATTATTAATTAATTCATTCATTATTCACCCGATCATAAATAAGAAACGTTGTATAAATCACCGCGAGTTCCTAGCACTTACAATGTCCAACTCATGGCGATTCTCTTAACAGACGCAACGGCTCGGCCACGATTCACACCACAGTCCCAGACACCATCACCTCCTGGATCACCACAGCCTTCGCCACCAACCTTCAGTCTGGCCTGGGAATCACTTCATCTGCTGCTAAGGTACCCGGTGTACTAGACTTCTTCTCTTAATAACTATTAAGGAGAATTTTTAGATAAAATCTGAAGCTTTGAAAAGCTTTCCCTACGTTCTCCGTGAACAACTTTTGTTGGAATTTTGTGTCTGTACTTTAGGGATTTTGAGTTTTCTTGTCTGTCTTCTTGTAACGTCTTGTTGACCAGGAAACAAACAAATGTGCATAGAATACAAGGCTTAACGTTGTCGTTACGTGGTTGGGGCGTTGATGGGAACAAGGAGGTGTCTGAGATGTCCAGTGCTTGTCGTTGTGTAAATTATCGGAGGAACGTTTATCTGGTTGCATCTTTCACCTGTCACCAGCTGACGGTCTTCCGCTCCTTCTTCGTGAGTCTCACCCTGCCTACGTCAGTCATCAGGGGAGAGTATGTTGTGGTGCAGGCCAGCGTCTTTAATTACCTCCCTTCAGACGTGTCGGTAAGCCTACTCGCAGCTCTTGCATGAGAGAGAAAGAGCCTAAATAAACTATAAGCAATTATTTCAACGCGTCCAACCCCAGTAAGTTTGAGTGATAAGGAGAATACCTGGATAATCCACTCCAGGTCTCTTAGTACCGGCATTAATTAATATTCACTTTACGAGGGAGAGCCAATTATCATCCACAATACTGATATAAACTTTATTTATTAAATGAAAAATCAACGCCTTTTTCAAGATCATTCCCTTTATTTTCAACAAACTTTAGTTGCGCAAGCTTTTGTATGTCATAAGAAAATTTTTTATTGTAAGCAGCGAGCCACCCGTGCATAGCTGCCTGCAGTTCTTGGCTGGAGGTCAATGGACAAACCTTTGACTGACATCAGTCTACTTATTGCAGGTACTGGTGACACTGCCAGCCTCTCACGAGTACTCCAGTGTCGTCATCACGTCCGATGGAAGTGAGGCGATTGGTTCAGGAGACCAAGAACGTGCAGTGACCGTGAGTGTCGAGTTCTAAGAAACTTTCTGATTAGTCTAAAATGTTCTTATACAGGTGGCGCCGTGCAGTAGAATTATACGGAAATCGAGAGCACACAGACATTTCAAATTTTTCTAAGAGTGTTTGTCAGCATATTGCACTTCCGGCGTGTTGTTTGGTTTGTTGCACGAATGCTTGGATGTAAGATTATTTTGGAATTAATAGACGTGTTGGCTTCAGTTTTTTCTGAATATGTTGTGTATTGTTTATTTGACAAATTTTGATTACATTAACGTTAATGCCCTTTACTGGAATGTTTAGAACTCGTACAGAAGAAAGAAAGCGTGGGATCTCAGACTGACAATATTTTTACCACTTGTGTCTTCAGGTGAAGTCTAACGAGCAGGCTGTGGTGTACTTCCCCATCATCCCCACGGCCCTGGGAGCCATCGACATCGAGGTGTCCGCCAGGTCCACGCTGGCTGCTGACGCCGAACGTCGACAACTCAACGTTGAGGTGATAAATTATTTTTATTCATTGCGTCATCATCGTCGTCGTTGTCATCATCATCATCATCTTTCCATCAAAACAAGCAAACTTGCTCATAATTCTACTTTTCATATTTCTCTTTCATAATTTAAATGGGTCTGTCGAGTTCGCCCACTGTCCGAGGTCCCTGTGTCATCACACTTACCGCACTCATTCTCTGACTCCTCCACAGTCGGCAGCTCCAAACATGGCACAATGAACACCGCGGTCAGTTCTAACAAATGGCGCCCGTCACTTTATTAAAACCTTATTTGTGTTTCCCAGGCTGAAGGCGTGCCCAACGAGTTCAGTATCCCGGTCTTTATCAACCTCGGTCCTAACGGTTCAGACACCTTCACCCAGACATTCCCCATCACCGTGCCTAGCGACGTCGTGGAAGGTTCTTCCAGGTCACGAGTAAAGGTCACAGGTAAGTCCTTTGTGACATCTGAGACAATGAACAAACAACAGCATTTTCTAAGTTTCTGCCACAAATGTCTGTTCCTGGTACAAGAAATAAAATAAACTGTCCTCTTTGTTCAGGGGACATTTTGGGACCCAGCGTTGATGGTCTCGACACTCTTCTGCGCATGCCTACCGGATGTGGAGAGCAGAATATGATCAGGATGGCGCCTAACCTCTACGTCTCCAATTATCTCAAGGCCACAGGACAGATGACCTCTGACCTTGCAATACGAATCAAGAATCTTTTAGAAACAGGTATTGCTTCTAGCCACTTCTATTGAAGAACGTATTAAGTTTAAATTAACTAAGAACTTTATTTACTCGATAATAAGCTTCCGTTCTAGCCCATGTCTTGCCCAGGTACTTCTCGTGTTTTATTTTATATTTACTGTCAGACTACCCCGTGTACGTCTCTTATGAGGTATTTGCGTCCTTCAATCAACTTCTTCAACATTAGTTTCTAACACATGGAAGCTAATGTGTCCGATTTATCGGGCCTTAAGTGTCGCTGTTGCCAGGAAACTTTCATTTTCTGTCCAGGCTACCAGAGAGAACTCACCTACCAGAGACAAGATGGCGCCTTCAGCACCTTTGGGAACAACGACAACTCTGGCAGCACGTGGTATGAAGACATTTAAGTTCTCCAAATAGTTCTCCATTTCTATTATTTAGACTTTAGAGAATATGCAATGTGACTAAGATCAACAGCAGAGTAAATGCCAGCAGCACACTATTGTGATGTCTTGTCATGTTTCTCACACATCAGTGATCGCGAGTCTCTCATCCAATGTCTGAAGAGGACACCTGCACTAAGCTCGTGGGTTGCTCCTTTACAGGTTGACGGCGTTCGTCCTCCGTGTGTTCCACGAGGCGAGGTCCGATGTTTATGTGGATTCTGCTGTCCTTCAGATAGCCATGGACTGGCTGATACAGCGACAGAACACTGACGGCTCCTTCAACGAGTTCGGACACATTTTCGACCCGCAGATGAGGGTAATTCTGATGAGAAAGTGAGGTTTTCAATAATACCTTTCGGGACAGATGAAATTAAGAACTCTCATTCCTTGAACTGCAAGAACTGAGAGAAGTAAAAACTTCTCATGACACAGACATGAAAAGGGAATTAAACGAAATGTTGATGGCTAATTGTGGAATTTTTAATGTAAATTTTTATGTAAATTTCTGCAAAGACCCTTCCTCGGTTGCATCATTTGAATTCATCTTTTTCTGGCAGACATTTGGCGACCATTCCTCGGGTCTGACGGCCTTTGTTCTCCTGGCTCTGCTGGAGAATGCTGATGTCCCATTGACGATAGTAAGTTCAATCTTTTGCCTTAACATTAAGGTGAACATTCGACATTCGCTGTCGTTGATCTCGATGTCTGAAAACTGCAGTTCAGACTTGCTGTGTAAATGTGTTTTGTAAAATAAGATTGAATTTTTTTTCAAATGACACCAGATCTTGTAAACATGTTGACAGTGAGCAATTGAATATCCTTAGGTTCAAAGGGAGGCTTACAACAACGCTACGTCACGCGCACTCCACTTCCTGGAGACCACCCACGCCAACATCGCCGACGACCTTTCCTTGGCTCTCACCACCCTCACTCTGGTGAAGGCCAGAAGTCCTGCTGCTGATGTGGCATTCGCCAAGCTGATGTCTCACTCCATCACAGAGCGTAAGTCCTTGACCTCTAAACTTTTGAACACAAGTCAAGTTCTCAGGTCATGACCTCTGTGGATTGATGTGTTCTCACAGGGACGCCACCAACATGGCTGATGTATTTGTTGACTTTTCTGTTGACAGACGGGATGACATTCTGGAAGTCAAACGAGACACTTGCTATCAACGCCTACAGCCACTGGCGCCCAGCCTACGTACGCGCTCGACCAATCGACATCCACGTTACATCCTACGCGCTGTTGGTGTTCGCAGCCAAGGGCCTGTTCCAGGAAGGAATGAGCGTCCTTCACTGGCTAACTCGTCAGCGAAATCCCTACGGTGGCTTTGCTTCTACACAGGTAGGCTATTAGCCCTCATTATATATAAAGTATTTTCTAGCTTTACTTCATCAAGACATTTTGTGAGGCATATATTTAATTGCTAAAATTGTTTTATCAGATATTAATAAGCGTCACATGCATCTCTTGTTTAGAGTTAATTACAGCCTACTAAAGGCTTTTAACGTCTACTTGGAAAATTCCTACGAAAGATAAACCGAGTATGTTTTGACAATTTTGTGCACAGGACACCATGGTTGGCCTGCAGGCGATGACAGAATTCTTGAAGGAAGCCACTCTTTCTGGATCCGACCTTCACCTGGACGTGAGGACTGAGCACACTGTTCCCCACTTTGACATCAGCTCCACTAACAGTCTCGTTCTTCAAGCTAAGGAGGTAAAGCTTTTATTATTTTCTTAGAAAGCACGGAATGTGTTATGTTTTGTGATTTTTCATAACTGTCTTTGGATTTTGTTTTTCCTTTATTGTTGTTTTTTATTCATTGCTTTATTTGTCTGTGCTTATTGTCTATGTAAATTAAACTGTTTCGACAAAACGACAAAGTATGTAGTTTGTTATAAAAGGATTCTTTCTTATGTCGTATGTGTTCTCCCCAAACTTGACAAGAATTGTAAAGTAAATAAGTTTCACATACCCTATACTGTTACTAAAGAGTACCCAGAGACATAATCCTTATTTAATTTTTTTTTCGTTCAGCTGTCGTATATTCCATCAGAAGTAACATTTGAGGCTTCGGGAAGAGGCGTTGCTGTTGCCGAGGTCAGTTGGATTTATTCATGTTTATTTTTCACAATTATTTTGATGTTTTAGGTTTGAATAAGCAGATGTATCTCATTTTTCTAAAATACAATATGAAATAGTGAGATAGAAATATGTGTAATGTTCTGTCCAGTACTGAAATGTTTGTGGATTCAATGACTTTTGATAAGCAGTCATAATCAGTGTTCACTCTGTTGACTTTCTCCTTTTAGCTGGACTTGTTCTTCAATTCAGAATCAGACTTTGGAGAACCAGCTTTTGGTGTGTCTACAGTTCTCATGGACGACTACCTTAATAGTTTCAAGATCATGATCTGCACACGGTCTGTCATCTTCCTCTAGTGTTCTTTCCAGCTATTTTTACTTTTACTTTCTTATCGTTTCTTTATTTGATTTTTTTCAATCGTTTTTCTCAAGACTTCCAGCTCCTTTTTGTTAAAACCTTTTCTATTTTTTATCAGGTGGCTGTCTGCTGGAGAAAGTGGTATGGTGGTGCAGGAGGTAGGAATCCCATCAGGCTTTGCGCCGGATATGACGAGCATAGGAAACGTGGCCGGTCTGAAGCGTGTGGAGCAGCGGGGACGATTCCTCGATGTCTACATCGACAAGGTGAGGCCACCCTGCTTGTCAGAATGCGCCAGATAACTAACCTTTTCATTTATTAACCTTTCTTGTCTTTTTTTATTACAGAGGCATTCGTTCAGTTCTCTTCCGCTGTCTGTAAGTAGCATATCAAATGTTCTTTTTCTTGTCATAAATGTTAATTTAAAAATTGTTTTTTACAGGTCACCAAGAACTCACTGTGCTACACAGTCATGTTTGACCGCCAGGACAAGGTGGCCCACTCACAGCCCAGCTACGTCATCACACAGGACTACTATGAACCCAGTCAGTATACCAAACCTATGTTCTCGAATACAGACATTTATATGCAAAGGTATCTTTGCACTTGACATTTTAATTTAATCTGTGAATTGTTTTTCCTAAACTCTTCTGACAAGATGTTAACGAATACATTCAGTCTAAAGAAATGTTATTGTTCTAAAAGATCCTCGTTCGTGTATTCGTTCGCTAACTTGCCAATCATTCGTTCACTGCAGGTAACCGTGCGACGACAACTTACCTGCCGACGAGTCTTCGCGATGCCGCAGTCTGTGACGTGTGCCGAGACTGCTGCTAAAAATAGACCTGTGACGTAATGAACCCTACAAGAGTTCACTGGCAGACAGCCTCCTTGTTACATATAAATAGCTGTAAATATTAGCCAGCTGTTGTTTGTGTAAATTTGTAAAGCGTGAAGACGTGTGTGCATGAATACCTGTGACCTGTATATGTTTATATGGAGGATTAAAGGAAAAGGCAAACTGGAAGAAGGTGGAAGAGAAAGAGTATTGAACTAACTTGATGCAGTCAGTACACCTGAAGTTTCTGCTAGAGCTTGTTTATCTTGGTAAAATCTTGGTAGCTTGAGATAAAATCCACATTGTATCTACTTTATAAAGCACGTGTCCTTCAGAGAAACATCAGTTACAGTGTTCTTTCAAGTCAGCCATGTGTGCACTGGTATCTCTTCGTTTAATCCTTCGTCTGCTTCCATCTGTTTCTCTGTAAATCTACCTCCGCCTCCTCCTTCTCTCTGTCTGTCTGTCTGTCTGCCTGCCTGCCATCTTAAAGTAGAAGCATTAAAACAAACAAACAAAAAAAAACCAAGAAATTGACAGAGGTTTCCTGACAAGGTATTCTCTATTATGATGGCTTCTTCCTTTTACGGAGCTGTGTGCTCTGATAGTTGTTAATGTTAATAATAATGATAATAATAATAATAATAACAACAACTTTATTTGTATAGCGCTTTTTCCAACCATTAAAGGCTGGCTCAAAGTGCTTTACTAAAAAGAAAAACACACAAACAAAATCAGAATGGATGCTGGTCTCAAAAACAGTTGTAGTATCACTGTATGTTTGTGATCTTCGCCTATCATAGTCTATAGCTATATGTAGTCTATATCCCAGGCCACACTAACTGCACGATGACCACTTCTGATGATGATGACACTGATGTGAAGAGTGACCGTCACCTTGCTGCCTGACGGTGGTGGGGAGGTGATGTAAGGCTGACTTGCTGGTGTACAATCAGACAGTTGAGGTTTGGATAAGCACAATGTATTGTTACTCATTTGTCTGATATAACTTTTGTCTATCCTTAGCCTCTTGTCTCTCTTGAATCTATGAACTTTACCAGCAACTAGTTTTAAGAAAGACATAAGTGCAGTAGCCAGCTCAAAGGTGCAGACACAGAAATCCATCCAGGAACGCAGTAGACATCGTGACAGATGTACTGATGAACATAAGTCACAAAATTTCACTCAGATGAACAAACAATATGAACAGTGAGGGAGAGGAGTCATCCTCGAGCCAGTTAGGCGAAGGGACATCACTCTCACAGTCTCATGGTTTCTCCCTGAGTCTGAACAAGCAGCACTTAGCTTAACAACAGCCAACTATAAACAATTCTAATCACGGCAATGAGTGTATAAAACTCTCTCCCGTCATGTTTCGGACAAGCGGTTGCATCAGAGCTGAAGTAATTAGGTTTCAGTCCAGTAAAGGTGGGACATCAGCACCTGGTCCTCGCTCACCGGTGGTTTGATTGACCATCGTCCAAATCTTACGTCCTGGAGTTTTGAGCCAGAAATGTTGCCCCACCCCTCTACTGGAAGGGGACATGGACAGGGGCCGGCCCCGCCAATGCTACAGACAGCATCTCCTCACACCTTTGGGCAGACGACAATTGACGTCAGTCATAACGTTGGCTCTGAGAGAGAGAAGGAGAGGAACAAAGCAGGCATCGGCAACAAAGGTCTGTCTTTATCTGTCCTATTCTTCGGAAGAAAACTTAACACAATCATTGGACAATAGCGGTAACCATGCACTGTCTCCTACACACGAGATTCATTATTCACGTGCGTCCACCGATAAGTGCGTGGACTATATTGCACGGAAAACACAAAAAACAAGGACAATGGCAGATGAGATGTTAAGAACGACATAGAAAGAAGAGAGAAATAGGTGGAACATGAATGCTGGCTTAAAATATAAGATAATTTACTAACAAAATAAAAAACTGAGAAGACAGGTAATGGAATAAAATGTATAGAGATCTCTGTTACTAAACAATTTTTTTTATACATTATTCACCGACATGGGATTTTTCCCTTATCTGCAATGTTTTGCAGTTGTGTGTCTCCCTACACCGCCTACACACAGAACAGCAGACCCATCCTTGACTTCTTATCTTCTTCACAGAGACATAGACAGGCCTTCCATCTGCTGTTTTCAGTCTTCAGTTGCTGCATCATTGACATAATTTAATAGAAGATAAAGGTGTGGAATGCACTAGATCACTGTATATAAGACTGACACTTGAGTCTCAACTTCACTACAGGTAGTGAGGACAGGTAAGGGTAATTACATATTTACAGCTATATGATAATACAGTGATTATCCTGCCACAAATGTTGCTGTCTCTATTTTAAAATGCATCTTTAGTGTTCTCTTTCTCAACAAAAGTCTGTCCTCACTTTTGTCTTTTGTTGTTGTTGGTTTTTTTTATTGGCTATTGTTTTTGTTTTCTGTTTGTTTTTTTTTTCTTTGTTTATCTTCCCTTAATTCCTTTTTGGTATATTTAATTAGCAAAATAATTCCCTTCTTTGCGTTAAATCGAAAAGTAGTGTTTGAAGTCTCTTACATCTAAGGTAAGTTGAGCAGTTATGTTGCAGGTGGCAAGTTGCTGTAAACCCTGATATCACTAGCTAAACAGTCTTCTGTCTTGTGTTTTATACACTCTTCAGACTTGACAGGAGACGCCCAGTGGTTCCGAAGGTTTTTGACAATTAAACATTGTCATTACCAAACAAACTAATTACCTGATAGCCTTGTTTGAACTCAATGATATTTCAATCAATTTACATACCATCTGTTTTAAATTACCTATTTGTACAAACGACGGTTTTACAACCATAAAATGTTCGTGAAAACGGAAAGCTTTTTGTACGAAATAAAAGTTTGACGAGAGTTTGGTATTATCACAGATCATAAATTTGGCAATTTTCCTTACAGGTTATACCATGAAAGAAGTGAAACTGTATTTCATTATCTAGCCATTTATACGTAAAGCTTTAAACAACTCCAGGTGTCTCAAGCACCTGCTTAAACTGACTTCACCTCTTATTTCAAAGATCTTTTGTCAGGCCTGTCTTATCTCACTGAACTTTAGTCTCATGGCCATTCCTATCTCTGGACTGTAAATGTTTCTGGTCTTTCCTAGGTCTTAAAATGGACGGGGTCCTGGTTTTTCTGGTCCTCTGTGGGACCCTGGCACCTGCACACAGTGCACTTACTCCTCCTGCAACCTTCCTTCCTTCCAACCCTTACACCACCACTTCAGCCACCCCTTCTCAGCCGACGACTAGAGCTGTGACAACCATGAAACCAAGTGTCATGAGGTAAAGATGAACGACCCAACCTGAGATCATCATTCCACTCCACAACCACCTCTCGGCCATTGGTTACTTCAACAACTTCTTTTTATTTGCCAAGAAGTTTCACTGATTCACTTGCATCCCCACTTTTTCCAGCATCTATTAAACTTCCAGATACTGTATAAGCTTATATTTTGTTTTATTTATGTAGAAGTCTTGTTCAGTCCAACTTTGCGATTTGATAATAAAACAATCAAATGTAGACAAATAGATTGAAGTATTGTATACAGTCATTCAGACATCCTCCCCAGAAAGCTTCTAACATTCATGTGTACACGTGCAGCGGCACCTACCTGCTGACAGTGCCACAGAAAGCTATACCCGGTTTCAACTTCACCCTGGGGTACGAGTCGTTTGTCGACAGACCGGTGGAGCTCCATGCCAGAATCTATGAGATGGTGTATGATGGTGCGGCGGGTAGATATGCATACCCGACTGTCGTCACCGCCACTGGCTCCTTTGTCAAACGTCAGTGGACTTCTTGCGGACTGCGGTTTTGGGAGATGTCTGGAAAACTGGACAAATACGTTTGAAAACTATTTGAATCAATTGCCTTTTCTTATTACATAAACGAACGTAAGCTAAATTTATAATCTAAGTCCAATACCAAAGAGATATGTTTGTTTTGAAAGATGCAAGCTACAAAACATCAACTTGATTTGTTTCAGGTCAGCCTGGTCTGCTAGACCTACCCGTAAGTCCAGTTTTGTTCACTTTGTTGTATTAATCCTGTTATTATAAAAATAATTGTTGACTCAATTCACATTGTTATTCCTTACAATAAAAATTTTCTTGTTTCTTTTTCTTTATATCTTACTTTTATTTGTTTGCTTGTCTTTCAGCTGCCGTCCAATCTGAGGCAAGGGAATTATTACTGGGAGATGGGCTGTAACGACTGCGATTTCCTCCCATCTACTAACTACAACGACTATGTTGTTCACACCACAAAATACTATGTTAGTGGAGGGTTAAACGTGGCCTACGACATTACAACTATTCTGGTACAGACGGACAAAGCCATCTACAAGCCCGGACAGCTCGGTAGGTCCTTTTAATTGTTTATTTGTGGATCACAATGTTTTGTCAGTGGCAGCTGCTAGAAGGAGAGACAGAACAAACGAAAGGAAACTTTCACAAATGAAGTGCACTGAGCTATAGAGAAGAAGGAATTTAAAAAAAGAATATGTTCTGGTGTATCACAAATACAATCACCAAATCCAGATGAGACAATAATAAGACAGACAGCAGCGCCCTCCAGCCGGTTGGGCCAAGGGACATCACTCTCCCCTGTTCAGTAAACCTTCAATAATAAAATATTTTCTCAGCAAATGAATAAGATTCGCTAACTACAAAATTTTTGGCCTTTTTTTACCTTTTCGTCCAATCACATGAAAATAACTCAGCTGCCCCTGTCAACAACTAACCAATCATAACAAAAGGTCAGATGATATTTCAACCTGACATTACATGTTAGTCAAAGATGGCAAGTCTTCTATCTAAATTCATGAACAGCATTTCTCTGACAGACCTTGTAACATTTTATTGTGCAGTGCATTACAGGGTGTTTGCAGTTTACCCAGACCTCAGGATGTACACTGGAAAATTCCAGATAGAAGTTTCGGTAAGAGGTTGAAGACAGATAAAAACTTTCTCGCTAACCCTCCCAGTTGCTTTCTCATCAAGCTCACAACAATACTGTTATATCGCATAAGTTGATGTTTTTATATTAGGGGTAAAAGGGAAGTTTGGCATGTTAAAAATAAATATCAGTGTGCTTGCTATAATAGTTTACATTTTTATTTCTCATTTCAACTGTTGCAGATATTGGTTATAAGTCAAACAGGTCTATTAAGCCTTCGTTCACTTTTCTTTTAACTAACACAGCAAATACTACCCAAAATAACAATGGAAGATAGGTCTTAAAAGTTAAGGACATTGCTGTCTACAGGATCCTAATGGAAATAAAATTCAAAGGCTGTCGGAAGTGTCTGGAACACAAGGTGTAGTGGAAGGAAGTCTAGGGTTAGCCGACAAGCCTCTCTTTGGAGACTGGACAATCTCGGTAGAAATTCAGGTAAAGAGAGTTGCTTCTGTATTCAATTTAATGACAAATGGATCTACTATCTATATATGCGCGTGCGTGTGTGTGTGTGTGTGCCCTTTGTGAGTTGTGCTCATTCTCTCACAAAGTCTTTCCAGTAAATGGGTTTATGTGACTCACGGTCAGACAATATTGTCTTTTTGCAGACAACAACACGTTCTGACTCGTATTCCAAGAAATTCTCGGTGCAGGAATACAGTAAGTATAGAAGACTTACCACAGTATCACATGACGTACAACTATCCAGCTGTCTACTGCATGTTAACAACATTCCTTTCAATCATTTATTGTAGGTCTATATACTCTTGGGTATTTTCCGGTAGTATTTGGAAAACATCTTTTGAAAATTTTGTGACGCAGTGTTTGTCTAAATGTGTTGCAGCCTTGCCGAGGTTTGAAGTCAACGTCGACGTACCGTCCTACGTGCTGCTGACGGACGAAGACGTCAAGGGGTCCGTCAAGGCCACGTAAGTGTTCTTAATGAGATAGTTTGTCAGGACACAATAGTTCACTACGTCGACAAATGTTCATAATTAATGTCAGACTGCAAATGTAATAAAAAGAAAAACAACTTTTGACTTTTTTTTTTTTTTTTGCTGCAACATATAACTACGCCATTCTTTCTCATGATTTATCAAACTCCTTCAAAAGGTTTTACTCATTAGCTCGTCAACATCCAGAAACAGACCCGATTTTTAATACAATATAAATTCAATAAATAAATTGGATAATGATAGAAGCAAGAAAGCAACGTTCTACACTAGACAATTTTTACAATCAGTGATTTTTCCGACTCACCAATGTCTTCTTTGTTCGCAGCTACACGTTTGGTCAGCCGGTGAAAGGCATGGTGGAGCTCCACGTGTCCTCCATGGCGGGGCTGGACTACTGCGGCAAGGAACCTCCCTTCATGCAGATCGCCTTTGACGTCAGTATACCGTTGTTTGCTTTGTTTGCTGACGTCAGTCTACGGTCTTGTTTCTGCTTTTGACGTCAGTATATGATCTTGTTTCTTCTTTTGACGTCAGTCTATGATCTTGTTTCTGCTTTTGACGTCAGTATATGAACATTGCTTCAGCTGTCGACGTCATCATCGTAAATTCATGTTGGCTAAAACTATAGTTTCTGAAACTGTATCTTAGCAAATGAATAATAATTAAACTGCACAAATAAAGTTTACACTCAAAATTATTGAAAAGAAATAATCCTACAAAAATACTTACCTGACTCAACTATAGTCAAGTAGATAAAATCCGTTTCGGGAAGATAATTTCTTAGATAATGAACGTTGGTGATGATCTTGATGTAAATGTTTTCGTTTGTCTTCAGGTTTATTTTTAATTTGACCTTCTCATCATTCAAAACCTGTTTATCAGATATACCAATTGAAATATCTAGACATGCAGGTTTAACTTTTGTTGTTGTTGTTGTTGTTGTTGTTGTTGTTGTTGTTGTTGTTGTTTTATTGATTTTCGTGCTTGAAGTACAAGATTGCTCCTGTCCTTTGTCTGATGCAGATTGACGGAGAAGCGAAGTTCTCTGTACCCCGGGTAGACATCAGCCGTGTGGTGAGCACCTACGACGGTTCTCAGATTAAGGTGTGTATAGAACAAAATCACACGCAGAAAGGAAGAAAGTAGAAACATCTGCATTTTCTTTTTGAAGAAGAAAAGCATTGAAACACATGTTTTGCATATCTAAGTTTTTCTTCTCCACTTGCCGAATTTGTTTTTTAGACTTTTGAGCATTATTTTCAAACTTCAATACTAATTAGGATTACCAGTCTGCAGATATCAGATTCTTCTCGTATGTCTCTATTTTGGGTATATTTAAAATAAGAAATTCAAGTAAGGAATTTGGTAAAGTAACCTAGACGACAAAGTAAATATGTTTAACATTCTTGTGTTTAGATAACAGCCATTGTCAAAGAGACGTTGACGGACGTGAAGCTGCAGGGGTCGGCGGTGGTGACCTACAGGAGCACGCCGTACAAAGTGACCATACTGGACAACACGCCTGGTGTCTTCAAGCCTGGACTTCCATTCAGTGTCTTCGTGAGTTGTCTGTCACAAAGAACACGACTGGAGAAATTATTAGCCTCACATTCTAGAAATGAGTGTTTTTAACGTATTTTATTTTTAAATCCTAGTCTGCTGCTTCCAGTCTTAACAAACTGGGTCCGGAATATTTATTGCATGATTCTACGCGCTGTTGGCTTAATGGCTTTGTGAAGACTGTAAGTCCTAGTAAACCTCGATTTCGCTTTTCGTAGCGACTTGCCGATAAGATAAGTCTACAATTAACTTGCCGGATCTTGCTTTTGCACAGGCCAAGGCTTCAATGCAAGACGACAGTCCAGTGGCTGGTGCCACCACCATGACCATCTTCACAACGGCTCACTACAATATCCCCGCGGACAACAGCTTCCTGTACGGGGTGTCACAGTTCACGGGTACCTACCCGTTGCCAGTAAGGACGATTGATGTTCCTCCATCCGGTGTAGTCAAGATCGACATCGACATCCCCTCCAACGCCACCTCGCTTGACGTCACTGTGAGTTTCTCGGGTATTTCGGGTGGAATGGCTAATAGGAAGCTAGCAGAATTCACACTTCTAATTTCCTTCTTTTTCAGGGAGTCTCTTCACCCTTCTCTCTCTTATCCTACTTCTCTGTGTGTGTGTGTGTGTTGATATCTCGTCCATCAACTGAATCTGCACCAAAATATTTTTTATATTTCACAAATGCTGTATTCTGCTAAAACCGTAATTTAAACTAACAACTTTCTCTCAATCCACACTGATTATTTTAGCTCAGTCAATCTCTTTAGGTGATATATGATGAGTTATTATACACGTCTTTGTCTTCAAACTTTCCAAACAGGTTGACTTTAAAGGCGTGAAAGCCAGCAAAAATATCAACAAAATGTTCTCCATCAGCAATAACTACCTGCAGCTGACACTTCTCGACAACAACCTGAAGGTAGTCCTTGTTACATTTAGTATTCAATATATTAACTGACAGTGTTCACACGGAGTTAGCCAAAAGATCAAAGCTCTTTAACATTTTGAAAAAACGTCTTTATGAAAATTTTATGAAAAATCAGAATTACTGTATACTCAGTAAATATTCTATAAATCAGTTAATTACCATATCTAGATGGATTAAGCTTAAGAAGCCATTTTTTAGTCTTTTTTATGTAGTTTGTAAGAACAGTTTGTTACTGTTATTCCCAGATGTCAGAAGTGAACTTAAGTATTACTGAGAAATAATCGGGTGATCTGCATAAGAGTGTTTAAGAGAAAATTCCGTGTAAATTTTTCCAATTAAGGACACCTGTTCAGAATGGCATTACTTTGACAGAAAGCAAATGGAAGTGATAAGAACATGAAAAGATAAAAGTTTGAATTTTGTACAGAGTGGACAGACAGCCCGCATTCAAGCAAAGGCCACGGAACCTGTTTATCGTCTCTGGTACCAGGTAGTCACCCACCTTATGTTTTACATGGCTCATTATTATAATTATTATTGTTGTTGTTATTATTATTGCTGTTGTTGTTGTTGTTGTTGTTGTTGTTGTTAAAAGCAGTTGCCAAGTGACATCTTTGGCGGCACATCATAGAGTTCTTTCACCTTTAGATAATTAACCTTGCTTGTGGCAACAAGTTCCCCAGATAGGCATTGCTAGTGGTCATTATTGTCAGATCCGATCCCCCATTTTATTATACTTAAAGTTTTAACAGTAGGCATCCTTTCTGAGCTTATGAGCCATCCTAATATCTTTTTTGTCTCCTGTAGGTTCTTTCCAGAGGAATAGTCTACGAAGCCACCAGTGTGGACGCTAAAGGTCAGCACGTGCTGGTCATTAACATTCCAGTGACCCCTGACCTGGCGCCAACCGCCCACATGATGGCCTACTACGTGCGCCCTGACCTAGAAATCGTGGCGGACAGCATCGCCTTCAACGTCGACGGAGTCTTCGAAAACGAGGCTAGAACACATTGTCGTGTACATTAGTAATGTTAATTTGAGACAGTTTTCTATCTTTCGTGCCTTTGAATTATCCCCAATTATCCAATGTTCGCTGCTTTATTTTTAAATTAATATTATTGATTACACAGCCTAAAATAATATCTATAATTATGAAAAGTATGCTCCATGACGAAAATATTTCCAACACACCTGTACAGGTAACTCTGGAACTCAGCACCAACAAAAGCGAGCCGCACACTGACCTGGATGTCTACCTCACCGCTGACCCTGACTCCATGGTCTACTTGCTCGCTGTCGACCAGAGTGTCCTACTCATGAAAACCGGAAACGACGTCACACCAGACGAGGCCAGTGTGACCTCCCTTTGTTGTTGTATTCATACTGCGTTGTCATTTGTCTTTGTAAAAATTAAAAAACAAAGAAACTTCCTTTCTGACTCAGTAACTGTGTTTCCTGTCCAGGTGGCAGAGGCAGCTGCGAGCTACAGTGTAGGCACGAAGCCATCCGACTCGGCTTTCGCTCTTTCCCTCAGTCAGCGAAACATCGCAGGTACCATCCAGGTAACCACAGTACTGCTGTCTGATTAACTTCTATTGTTACATGAAATTTGTTTCCACTTGGGACCTAAGCTCCGACATTTCCCAGAAGACCATGTCCATGTGATCAGTGTAAGCAATGTTTACAATGTTTATGATGGAGAATAAATGTGGGTCATATCTACAGTTTGATTGATGAGATACTTATACTCTATTCGACAAGATCAAAGTTCAACCAGATGTCAAGGGTTCGATTTTAGTGTGAACGGGTTGTCTGTGTTTATTTGCAGGAAGCCGGTGTCAGGGTGTTCTCTGATGCAAACCTCTACGCCACTTCCGCTCCCACATCTTCGTCGCCATGTAATTATTCGTTGTGTATGTTGTCTGTGTTTGTGTTTACACCAATTTGTGTACACATCTTCCAGTCTGGACTACTTGTCACCGCCGTGAAAGTTTTTGTCACTGTCATTCTTTTACTCGTTTCTAAGAGAGAGGGTTCTTTGTTGCTGTTGTTTCTTTTTCTCGTCTCAGGGAGTAAATGTGGATCGTTACAAAAACTTGAATAATAAGGGGCTGACTGTAGTAGTTCTTCTGATTTCTGTGAGGACAGTAAATGCTTGTCGCTGGTCAAATTAGTTTAAGGATTGCAAACCGCGAGGTAGCAATGATATATGCAGATTAGAGTCATTTCTTTCATTTAACCTAATCATTGTGTAACGAGTATATATTTCCTGTTTCTTTGCAGATGATCCATCAATTTACGGGCGTAAGTATCCAACTGTATCTGGTGTTAGAAATGTGTGTGTGTGTGTTGGGGGGGGGGGATGGGAGAGAAAGAAATTATTTCAACATGTATATGTATGTATTATCTAGTACGATCACTATCTTAAATTACCCTTGTGGATAAATAAAATTATATTGTAATCTGCTATAATTTTTAACTAAAAACTTTGGAGAGACACACAGAATAATTATTATATTGCTTTTACAGCTGCTTCCTTGGCGATTCAACCAACATTTAGTAAGTATATATATATGTACAGTACATAACAGATACAATAAGATCGTTTCAATGTAAAAGCTGTGGTTTGGAAAGTGTTTACATGGACATGAATACATATGGTCTGCAGTATTTATTTTTAAGTGTTTGCTTGATAGGAATCTATAGTTATTCGCCTATTTTCTTCATGCACTTGGGGAGGGGAGGATATGCTCATAAGTTTTAATTTCCTCACTGTTTAAGGACGCATTAGAAGGAATTGCTTTTAATTATTGCAATATCTAATTTGCAGACCCACAGTTTTGGGGAACTCAAGGTATTACAATATTTCTTTTCTTTCTTTCTTTCTTTCTTTCTTTCTTTCTTTCTTTCTTTCTTTCGTTTTCTTTTTTTTTCTTTGTTTCTTTAGACGTGAGTTACGTATGAGCTAAAGTAATATGATTTACGTGGTAGCGGGATATGAACCGAGATTTATTCGCTGATTTTCTTTATGAACTGGGGGAGAGGACCATATGGCTTCGAAGCATTAAAACCATTGGCTGATTGTATTTTTCAAAAAAAAGTTATCATACTTGTCATTAGAAGCTTAATACAAAAAAAATTATCTGTTACTCATTTTTACACTTGACGGATAAATGTTATATTTACATATGCCTACACCAGTTGACTTAGTGTACGTCTGGTGAGTTCAGGTGTGCGCGTGAGGTTTAACCACGGACGTGTGTAGGTGGACTGCTGTCTGTCTGCCGAGACCAACGCTTAGCCTCCGCTGTTAGTCTCGGCGAGCCTAAACAATGAATATAACTAAACCGGAAGCTTTGTACACACCTGCCTCGTTTTAGTAGTTAACTAGAACAAAAAACTCGTCTGCCAGCAGTCCAGTAATACAAGTTCGTGGTTTAGTCTCCTTTCCTTTTAAAGACATGTAAAAAGGAATTGATGACAGTAATTGTGATATGTAATTTGCAGCCCCGATGTTTGGACAACCTCTGCGTAAGAAATCTTTATTTCTTTCTTTTATTTATTTATCTAAGTAGTTATAATAATGTCGGCTGATTGTATTTTCAAAATTGTCATTAGACGAAAACTGTGAATGGTACACATAGCATAAATAAAAACAATAGCTTCAATATAAAAATGGCCGCTTATAAAATGTCTTAACTTTTTGAAATTAATAGCGTAACAAAGTATAAGAAATGTATATGTCATATTGATAACTTATTAGTGTTACTCTGCAGATGATCGTGCACACACACACCAGTTGGCCGAAAGATACCGAGATATATATAACTAATTTACGAA
This sequence comes from Pomacea maculata, assembly GCA_004794325.1. Taxonomy (NCBI): domain Eukaryota; kingdom Metazoa; phylum Mollusca; class Gastropoda; order Architaenioglossa; family Ampullariidae; genus Pomacea; species Pomacea maculata. The sequence goes on along the minus strand of SRHC01000820.1, from coordinate 10,054 downwards.
AATATAAAATATCTAACTTCATGCCCATGTGCATGTCTCAATATGTAAGTACAGGTGCACGTGCGCGTGTAAATCTCCATAGGCAGGTCAAGGTAGGTAGAGAGGTAGGTCAGTTATAGTCAATGCTGTATCACTAATGTACAGGCAAATATAATAATATAAATGTCAAGATTCCTTTAAAAGAAAATAATCTACTATTTCTTCTTTTACTTCTTGGTGTGTAGCAGCCATGACATTCCAGCCAGGCAGGGGTAAGTAAAATGCAGTTCCTCTGTTTGTTCTTTTGTTTTGATTTCCATCTTCTGTATCTCTACAGTTTGAAGTAAGACCGTTAAGGTATCTCTACGCACTGGTGCCTCACCAAAATCTAGAATATTTGGATACAGGATGTACACTAGTGCCATCATCAACTTCTTACAAAATCATGAAACGAATAAATTATTGTGATTGTCTCTATTACAGCTCCAGGAAACGGTGGAAGTGGAGGTAATATAAAGTTGTTTCTACCTTCTACCTTCTTTCTCTTCTGTCTTTCTTCTTCTTAGCCTTCTTGTTCTTGTTCTGTTTTCTGATGACGCAAGCATCACACTCTATATTGGCTGCTGTGCCTGTCACGTGTCACGAGCTCAATCCGCCATATTTGTGCGTCACGAAGGTGACATGAAGAATTCATTACATGGCAAATGACTAGTTGTGGATGTTCCAGAACAACTAAATGTGTGGATTAATAATGCAAGTCTCTATTTAATAGAGGGATTTGCTGAGACCGGCGACAGATTCTCGGGTGGCGCCGTAAACGACCTGAAAAATCAGCCTCTGCAGGAAGTTGAGCGGGTGCGCAACCTGTTCCCAGAGACCTGGCTTTGGCTCAATCAGACAGTCGGGTAGGCAATGACAGTTCTTTGTGAATAGGTCTTGCTTCCAATATAACTTTACTTTTTCTGTCTATTTAGGAAACGTTGCCAGCTGATTCAAAGTCTCGATTTTAAAGAATTATTATCTCGTTTCAATATTCACATATTCACACATACGTTTCATCAACTACCTAAAAGTACTACTCATCGAAGGTCGGACTTAACGTAATTTGTTTACTAGTTCGGACGGCTCGGCCACGATTCACACTACAGTCCCAGACACCATCACCTCCTGGATCACCACAGCCTTCGCCACCAACCTTCAGTCTGGCCTGGGAATCACTTCCTCTGCTGCTAAGGTACATAACTCTGTAACTAATCATTGTCATTGTCATTGTCATTGTCATCGATCCTCTGTGTAGTCACAACCTCTCCTGCTCTACAGTCTCTTGCTGTTCTGCTCACGCGTTTAGTTGAAGCTGAACTGTCTTCTCTCTGTTGTTTGTAACCACTTGTAGACTCGCATGAACCTGTGACCTTCTTATGTCACCAGTTGACGGTCTTCCGGTCCTTCTTCGTGAGTCTCACCCTGCCTACGTCAGTCATCAGGGGAGAGTACGTTGTGGTGCAGGCCAGCGTCTTTAATTACCTCCCTTCAGACGTGTCGGTAAGTAAACACGAAAATTAACTGAAGCTGATCAGATGTTTGAGAAATGCCTTCGACAAATGATATTACTACTGCAAATTGGCTTCGTCTTGATATTGATGTACTTCTGCAACTGCACTGGTATTTTCAAAAAAAGGGGAAAAAATGCATGACATGATGATGAATCCATGATGATGTGCAAGTACAGCTGTACTGGTATTATAGAGCAGGTCACACACCGTTAGTTGACTCATTGCAGGTGCTGGTGACACTACCAGCCTCTCATGAGTACTCCAGTGTCGTCATCGGCTCTGACGGAAGTGAGGTCATTGATACCGGAGACCAAGAGCAGGCTGTGACTGTAAGCAGACGACTCCAGTTCTTACAATCTTCAAGTCTGTTATTCCCTTGACGCACATGTCGCTGTTGAACTTGAATATTTTCACTCCATGTTCGTCCCACGTGTGTCTGCAGGTGAAGTCTAACGAGCAGGCTGTGGTGTACTTCCCCATCATCCCCACGGCCCTGGGAGCCATCGACATCGAGGTGTCCGCCAGGTCCACGCTGGCTGCTGACGCCGAACGTCGACAACTCAACGTTGAAGTGAGGAGTTGCTTTTACTCCTTTCCTGCTTTCATTATTTATGAGTTCATTAGTTTTGTTCCTCAGTTTGTTGTTTAGTCAGTTTCTGGGTTGGTTGCCCCACATGTTTATCAAATGTGTGTCAGGTCCATTCAAGCTCAGCCATTGGCCGAGATCACCTCGAACCTTTTATTCATACTCATAGCACAAATTCTTTAAATTCTGTGCAGACAGCAGTTCAAAGACCTCGCATCGAACATCATTATCAGTTTTTAACAACTTATGCAAATGCCGTCCTTTTGTCAAAAATGTATCTCTCCTCTCCAGGCTGAAGGCGTGCCCAACGAGTTCAGTATCCCGGTCTTTATCAACCTCAGTCCTAACGGTTCGGACACCTTCACCCAGACATTCCCCATCACCGTGCCTAGCGACGTCGTGGAAGGTTCCTCCAGGTCACGAGTAAAGGTCACAGGTAAGTCCCTTTGTGACAGCTGTGACAATGAACCGTTACTGAGCATGATACAAAAGTTGTTTTACAGACAACAGCATTATCTAAGTTTCGGCCACAAATGTCTGTTCCTGGTACAAGAAAAGAAATAAACTGTCCGCTTTGTTTAGGGGACATTTTGGGACCCAGCATTGATGGTCTGGACACTCTTCTGCGCATGCCTACCGGATGTGGCGAGCAGAACATGATCAGAATGGCGCCTAACCTCTACGTCTCAAATTATCTCAAGGCGACAGGACAGATGACCTCTGACCTTGCAATACGAATTAAGCATCTTCTAGAAACAGGTATTGTTACTCTTCTTTTTTACTAATTTTAATTCTTTTGATTTTTTTAAAACTCACATTCAAGGAACTCCATGTATAAAACTCGTTTCCCACACAAAGACACCTCTGTACCTGACCTGATAGACCTTTACAAATCGCTGTTATCAAGCAACTTAAAATCGTCTGTCCAGGCTACCAGAGAGAACTCACTTACCAAAGACAAGATGGAGCGTTTAGTACTTTTGGGAACAACGATAATTCAGGCAGCACGTGGTATGAAGTCTTTTTCTGGATTAAATTTATTTCAGTGTTGTCAGACATTGCAAACATCACATACAATTCCAAACTCTGACAGTTGATCTTTTTTGATGCCCCAAGAAGTTTGATTTTAATTAAAGTACTAAACTTATACCTCATATGCAATCAATATACAAATACATCCATAGATAAATCATATACAAATCATTAAAATATAATATAATTAAATAGATAAAATTAAACTTTAAATGTCTTATGTTTAAATGTATTACTAAATGTCCTGGAATGTGCAATGGTACTAGTAGCAAACGCAATATTCTTAGAAATATTATTTATCTAAATCACAGCAAGCAAGCCCTTGTTCTCCGAATTGAAATATCTAATATCTAATATTAGTTATTCTTTTTTTTTTAGCATTATTCAGTCAAGTTGAGTGATTCTCTCATTGTTTGACAGTTTTACTGCTGGTGTACACATTTGTACTCATTTTGTAAAAACGTTTTACGTTTCTTTTATTGATGCTGCACATTTTTACTAAAGATGCTCAGTTTTGAACTAAGGCTGAACATCTTTGTGCTTTGACTATATATATTATTATTATGGGTGCAAATCTGTTGACGAGGGCTGTGCAATGTGTATCCCTACTCGTCAGGTTGACGGCGTTCGTCCTCCGTGTGTTCCACGAGGCGAGGTCCGATGTTTATGTGGATTCTGCTGTCCTTCAGAGAGCCATGGACTGGCTGATACAGCGACAGAACACTGACGGCTCCTTCAACGAGTTCGGACACATCTTTGACCCACAGATGAGGGTAATTCTGATGAGAAAGTGAGGTTTTCAATAATCCCTTTCGGGACAGATGAAATTAAGATCTCTCATTCCTTGTATGTCAAAGAGAACTGCAAGAACTGAGAGAAGTAAAAACTTCTCATGACACAGACATGAAAAAGGAATTAAAACGAAATGTTGATGGCTAATTGTGGAATTTTTAATGTAAATTTTTAAATAAATTTCTGCCAAGACCCTTCCTCGATTGCATCCTTTGAATTCATCTTTTGCTGGCAGACATTCGGCGACCATTCCTCGGGTCTGACGGCCTTTGTTCTCCTGGCTCTGCTGGAGAATGCTGATGTCCCATTGACGATAGTAAGTTCAATCGCTTGCCTTAACATTAAGGTGAACATTCGACATTCGCTGTCGTTGATCTCGATGCCTGAAAACCACAGTCCAGACTTGTTGTGTAAATGTGTTTAGTAAATTAAGATTAATATTTTTTTTCAAATGACACGAGGTCTTGTAAACATGGTGACAATGAGCGATTGAATATCCTCAGGTTCAAAGGGAGGCTTACAACAACGCCACGTCACGTGCACTCCACTTCCTGGAGACCACCCACGCCAACATCGCCGACGACCTTTCCTTGGCTCTCACCACCCTGACTCTGGTGAAGGCCAGAAGTCCTGCTGCTGATGTGGCATTCGCCAAGCTGATGTCTCACTCCATCACAGAGCGTACGTCCTTGACCTCTAAACTTTTGAACACAAGTCAAGTTCTCAGGTCATGACCTCTGTGGATTGATGTGTTCTCACTGGGTCGCCATCAACGTGTCTGATGTATTTGTTGACTTTTCTGTTGACAGACGGGATGACATTCTGGAAGTCAAACGAGACACTTGCTATCAACGCCTACAGCCACTGGCGCCCAGCCTACGTACGCGCTCGACCAATCGACATCCACGTTACATCCTACGCGCTGTTGGTGTTCGCAGCCAAGGGCCTGTTCCAGGAAGGAATGAGCGTCCTTCACTGGCTAACTCGTCAGCGAAATCCCTACGGTGGCTTTGCTTCTACACAGGTAGACTATAGTTTAATGTAGACAGTGAAGTTTGTAATTTCAGGTGATTAATGCACAAGGAAAAGCATTAGTTATAACTACTGGTTATTATTAAAAAAAAATATTATTATACATTCTGTCAAACATCTCTTTTTTCTGTGTTGAATATCCTTTAAACCTGTTCACTGCTAAAAGCCTACGCATGGCCTTTGTCACTTCAATCGACAAAAAGATTTACTAAGTATCGACGGACCATTCTTTGCTCAGGACACCATTGTTGGCTTGCAAGCGATGACAGAATTCTTGAAGGAAGCTTCGCCCTCTGGTTTTGATCTTCACCTTGATGTGAGAACTGAACACACTGCCCCCCACTTTGACGTCACGTCCGCTAACAGTCTTGTTCTCCAAGCCAAAGAGGTAAAGACTCAACATATACTTTAATGCTTTTGTATGTGCTTCAGCCGAGTGGTTTCCAATCATTGGAGAGAAGATATTTCTTATTATATTAGGTCATGCTAGTGTTGTGTAGCTGTGGATCAAACTTGATAACAAGGTTAGATGCCGAAGATTACACAAAGCCTTTATGCAAAATGTACAGAAATAATTTTACAAAAATGATCCTTAATTTAAAGTTATTATTTTTTTTCTCCGTTCAGCTTTCATTCATTCCATCGCAAGTAACATTTGAGGCTTCAGGAAAAGGCGTGGCCGTTGCTGAGGTCAGCACAATTTATTGTTATTTCTTTTTCTACTTTCGTTTTAGTTTAGTCGAAAACTGTTTCATGTTCGAAACTAGTGAAATTGATAGTATTTTATGTGCTTATCTCTGTTATTTTCAAAGTACAGTAAGTGTGATTACAAGAGTGTGTTATGCTAATTTCTAACTGTTTAGTGAGGTGTCTATTGTTTGCACGACTTTCTGATAAACATGAATTATTTATTTACCCATACTCTGATCAATTCTTGCTGTCGACTTTCTCCTTTCAGCTGGACGTGTTCTTTAATTCAGAATCCGACTTCGGAGAACCAGCTTTCGGTGTGTCTACAGTTCTTATGGACGACTACCTGAATAGTTTCAGGATCATGATCTGCACACGGTCAGTTCTCTTCGTCTGTTTGTTTCTTGTGTTGTTGTCTCTGCTTCCCACTTATTCTGCCTGTTTGTCAGTTTCTCACTTAATGTTTTATTACTTGAACAACAAAGCAGCAGAAAAAACGAGTTTTGAGATTATGTCTCGTCCATCTGACAACACATCTTTTATTCAGTCGATTTCTTTATCTTAAAGCCTTTCTTACCTGTGACAAAGACTAAAAAATACTATTCGTTCTTTCTATTTAAATACTCTATAGCATTTTCTGACTTTCTAGACAGACACTGTAAACAACCATTAGTCAGTGATAAGCCATGAGCTCATCGCCTAGACATCAAGCCTGACACATTTAATTTTTTCATCGTCATGAAGTTGTTGCTGTTATTTTGCGATTTAGGCTACCTTCACATTTTCCGATGTTTATATGTCTCTCTGGATGTCTGAGCTATCACTGAACTAGCATTTGTCCAATGTCCCAGGTGGCTGTCTGCTGGAGAAAGTGGTATGGTGGTGCAGGAGGTGGGAATCCCATCAGGCTTTGCGCCGGATATGACGAGCATAGGGAACGTGGCCGGTCTGAAGCGTGTGGAGCAGCGGGGACGATTTCTCGATGTCTACATCGACAAGGTGAGCAAACACTGCTCATCATAAATATCAAGATAATCAAGTCTCCTTTATTTCCCGTCTTGTTTTAAACTAGAAGATTCCTTCATGCCCACACCATCCCCCCGAAAAATCTTGCCCGTCCTTTTTTCCCCCATGAATAGTTCCTCGAGTCTCTATCAAATACAGTTTGGACATTGTTTGTGGACAGATCACCAAGAACTCACTGTGCTACACAGTCATGTTTGACCGCCAGGACAAGGTGGCCCACTCACAGCCCAGTTATGTCATCACACAGGACTACTATGAACCCAGTCAGTATACCAAACCTTTGTCATCTTATTGTGAAGTACGGGAGGAAAGTGATAGAAGTGTACAGGATAATGGATGCTATCATCTGTAGTTTATTTACTCTATGTGCCTTCGTTAGAAACTCACAAAAGTAAACTCACTCAACAGTAAGTATATTTAGTCCTCTTTGGCTTTATCTGTCCTATTTCGATTCATTCACCGATTTGTTGATTGTTTTCATCACTCACTGCAGGTAACCGAGCGACGACAACTTACCTGCCGATGAGTCTTCGCGATGCCGCAGTGTGTGACGTGTGCCGGGACTGCTGCTGAAAGTAGATGTCTCATCCCTAAAACCCTTTCCTGTAAAATTTCTTGTAACATGTAAATATACCTGTATCCCATGTAGTTTCCAAGGTGTGGCTATTATTGGAAATAAAGTATTTGCATCATTGTGTGATTTTTTGTTTGAAGTCGGATCGACTGACGGATCATGTAATGGACGAAATGTTTGTCAAGAGGATTGATCGGTCACTTGTTAGCCTGAGGCAGGGACCTTCCCAAGATGCTAAAGACAAAACCAATCATTTCATTCCATAGATAAAATTAGGATTTATTTGAAAATTTCCAGCAACGCCTTTAAGAACAGATAGTAAATGAAATCTAAAGCCTGATTTTCTTATTAGACAATTTTTCTAGGACTTCATTAATTAGAGGCTGCAGAAAGGTTAACTAACCCTGACTAAAAATTTATTTACTAGTTTTTTTTGTTGTTGTTGTTGTTGACACTTTAGGGCTGCTACCCTCAATTTCCACATAATAAAACATATATCATAAGCATTGACACCAGTCACCTTTTTTAACAGTTTTAGTACAACCAATGACCGACGATTGATGAACTTCTGAAGTTCATGACACTAATTTACAGTAATTAATTTACGAAAACAAACCATAATAAGTATTTAGTTCAGAATTTCTTTCACTGTCAAAAAAAAATCCAAAAAAAAAATCTGCAGATTAAACTTGGTTTTAATTTCAAGCACGTGACACGTCTGTTAGCCGCACGTGCAATATGTTTGTCCTCACAATGGTGTGCACGTGACTAACAAAATGTCGGAGGGGTTGACTCGTGCAAGGAAAGGATCTGATGGCCTGAAGGTGCCAACAGCGGCTCCGTCAAAGACCTCGGTGACATTGTAACCTCCAGGGTTGGTGAGGCCCAGCTCTAGCAGGGTGGTGTTCAGCACGTGGGGCATCCCCTCGTCACTGCTGTTGACCACGCCCAGAGCGTATGCACCCGGGGTAGACAGCATCTTCCGCCATACTTGGAACCTTCCCGCGTGCTGTAATAGTTCACGCACACACACACACGAACACACACGCACACACACGCACACACACACGAACACACACACACACTGTAACAGCAGACTTCTAGATAAATTTCAAGGTATCTAAACTTTTAAAAGTTATTTCACTTTTTAATGCAATAGTTTTTCAAAGAAAATGTTCAAAGTAACTGCAAGTCCAGCTGTTGCTTAGCAGCGAATGTTCAGACTTAAAAACTTTAATTTCAGTGCCTTGCAACTGACGGCCTCGGATACAGATGAGTTTCTGAATTAATCCCAAATAAAATACATGATGGTGGTGGAAAGAAAAGCTGTTGAGAATGTTAGCTGTGCATAGCAGCTGAAATTACCTACAACACGTTTTTCACCCGTTCTGTGTAAAGTTCACAGGAAGTGCGGAGGATACACACGATCGCCAACAAGTATAAAGTCAAATCAGGTTAATTATTCAGTGTTGAATCGAGTCTTACCCTTTGGATGCTGACAAGAACCCTTCTGGCCGGGTAGCTGATTTTTTTTTCCTAAACGTCCCAATGAAGGGAAAAACTTCGGAAGCGTGACGTCAGCGACCTTGGCCGACCGCGCTCAGAGAAACCCTTCGCTTCAATCTTTGGATGCTATGAAAAAGCTATGAAACTTGCTCTGGGGCTAATTCAACTACTGTTAAACACTATGAAGGGCTGCATTAAATTAATTGCGACAGTCACAATAACTCAAAGCCTAAAACTGATGACTAATAATATAGTAATAATTTTCGTAATCTAGCTGTGTACAGTCTTATCGATAGACACATAATCTCTACTATCATACTTTGATATTGAAATGTTCATATTTTACACTAACAGATGCTTAGAATTGCGTCAGTATAGTTATAATAGTTATAGCTTTTGAAAGAACATATTTTTATTTTTATATGTGTGTTTCTTTCCTCAATTCGAACCACTCCTAGCTACTGCGAGATTAAGTTGTTGGATACGCTTTTGCGAAGTGATGTGTTATTTCAGACGATCGAGCTAGTATTCAGCGATCGATGGGTATAGGTAAAGTTCACGTTTAAAACATAGGAAAAGTAAAGGGTTGATGTATAGTGTAAGTGGTGACATTTTTAGTAAAGCTATGCACTAACTGAAAGGCAAAGGCAAAAGCTACGCTAAGCAACGACTTCAGTCGCTTCTCATATAAAATGCATGATACGTTTCTCAAATATTCATACAGGGCTAGATGTAAAAAAAAAAACAAAACAAAAACAACACTCAACTCTCGCTTATTCTGTTACCCTAGTAAATAAAGATTTATCATTTGTCAGCAATAACATAAAAAAGTGTTTGGTCCACCCTGGCTTTCATTCTGTCAGACATTTGTAAAACCATATTGAAACATGTATACTCAAAGCTCAAAGTCCCAATAATTTAATCAGAACCCTAAGAGGGCATGTAGAACAAACTGTATGATACACAATAATGAAATATGTGATATATGCACAGTATATTTGAAGAACTATAATACACAGAAAGTAAATGAAGACAAAGTAATTAAATGTTCACTATGTACACAATAACAACTTTGATCCTAATTGTTTTTCACTGAATTTGCTATGATATTGGGAATTGGATTATTCTTATAAATTTTGTTAAAACATCTTTCTTAGTGCTACCAGATATTTAAACTTGTATGAGATTGGATTATCTCAGCAGAATTTGCAAAATAATTTACATCTTGCTCTTTTCAAAAACTCCCATAAAAGTATAAAGTGGTATTCATACCCAGCATTATTT
>SRHC01000819.1:80378-169411 GCA_004794325.1 Pomacea maculata | reverse complement strand
ACCGGCCGGGGCGCGCAAGGGATCTGGCGAAGCGACAGGAAAAATTTAACCGAGAATTGTTCTCTCTTACAACAGCAATCATCTCGAACCTGCACGCGCAGTTCTGTTGCGGGTTTGCATGTACGCACTACAGTGTAGTGTATCAATCAAACTCGCAATTAACTTCCTAGAAAATGATACAGGTATCCGACAGTTAATAAATACAAATATTAAATCATGTTTGTTGCAAGATTTTGATTTATTGCACAAATGTTGTTTATAACATTTTGCGTTTTCATCTGTTGACGATGAGTATCAATTTTTTATAAACAGAAAATGACAGATCAGCTGCAATTACTTAAAAATACACACATGTACGACTTTTCTTAGGTAATACATGTATTGGGGTATTTGCATATAACATTAAAATAATGTCATTCGGTGCCTTTATAATGGAATACATAAAAATATTATTATTACTGTGCTCATAAACTAGAAATATTGAGTTCTGCATCGGGAATCATATGTCATAAGTTTAACTCGGGTTCCTCTGAAGCTTTCTCTGTTCAGAACACATATTAAAGATTTTTTTCTAATTAAAGTATAACTTATACATTTTGTTATATGTTTAATATGCATATATAAATCATATATGTCTATAGTATAGTATGCACAAATTTATATATAGGTTGACAGAGTGAAGTATATTTTCATAACATACTGTGTGAACAAATTAGACAGATAACAGAGCTAAATGTTGCCTTTGGGAATAACTTTTTGGTCTATTCATAGAACTCGGTACTGTGATCATAACATACTGATATCTGGATTTTTCATTTTAGCAGAAGTTAGGGTGAAAAGAACTAGAACTTATTTCAAAATATCTTTTAAGGAATTTTCTTAATTGTAGGAGTGAAGAGCTTTTTTTTTAAAAAATTTAATTCTCATTACTTAACAGGCAAATTTAGAAATATAATCAAACAATGACATTTACACCCCAACTCCTAAAATATTTCAAGATTAAAACCTGTGAAGGTCATCATGCCAGGTCAGATTATTTTCCCTTTGTGATCATTAAACACATTTTTTAGGCTTAAGAGAACTTTTTCTCTGTCAGAATTCTTTACTGTGATAAGGTATCTGTTCATTCAAAGTATGGTTTGGTTGGGTAGGAGAGGGGAAGAGGGACAATGGAGGGTAGGGGACAATGAGGTCTTTTTAGTCATCAAAATAAGGCCTCAGTCCTTCACAGAATCCAGCAGTCAGAGCTTGACACTGCCTGGGAAGTGTCACAAGTGATGACTGTCACCATCAAAGTATAATAGCACATTGTTTCTTTATTAGCATAAAGTATGCAAGGACTACTGTTAGTGGTGGGTAGTTTAAAAACTTGATTTACTACTACTACACATCAACTTTTGTTGCAAAGAGTGGTTGAAAGACATAAAGAGAATGAATATGTGTGGGTTTGGTTATGTGGTTGTCTAAAAATATTCCTATATATAATAAAAATGGCATGGGATAGACATCTTAATGACCTGATATGTTGTCTGATTGCAGAACATTGAAATGAAACTTATTTTTGCATTCAAACTAGAAATCAGACTTCTTTTTTATTAAGTAAATCAGTTTTTTTCATGACATTTTTACGAAAAAGATTTGCAAAAAAATGTCAAAATAAGGGACAGTTGTAAGAAAATGACGAAAGTAACTAAAACATTTAAGAACTAAACGGAACATTGTCACAGAAAAAAAAAAATTCAAACACAAAGTCCATAAGCAAGCAGAGAGCTCATAAAGTGTTACAGTCATAATGAAACAACTGTGAAAGTGTTTTTTTTTTTAAAAGTTATCCAATCAGGCTGATGCTTTTTAACAGTATGCTTATTCATTCCTTTGTAACATAACAATGTTGAGTTAGCTCATCTCAAGGTATAAAAGTTATAATATTAAAAAAACTAGCATTGAAATTCTTTGACATGTCCAAATGGCCAAATTAATTGGACATGTTAGCAATGTGTCAGTTGAGTTCTGTCATTGTCATCACAGTCATTTCCTTTTCTGATGATGTGCATTTTTAAGGTCAGATTGTATTGCTGGATTTTATTTTTTAAAAAGTATTATACAATACTTTTAGAGGGTGAAACATTTTGCATTAGAATATATTGTTTAAATATAAGGGGTCAGTGTAATGAGTGTTACTGTGTTACTGCTAGAATATACACTGCAAAGTGAAGCATGGTACTTTCTTGAACTGAACCCCACATTACATGAAATGTTTTAAATACAATATGCATCTTCTGCTTTAGACTGCAAAATGGACTACCGGTCAAGTATCCCTCATTCTCCCAGTATGTCACGTCATAGCGACCAGCAAAATGCACCTCGTCCTACAGAGAGAAGATCTGGAAGTGGACGCACTTCTAGGAGCAACAGTCAAAGGCACAGTACTGGCAGCAGCATTTATGGTTACCTAGTTGGAGGTGAGTTCAAAATGTTCACAGCATATTACTGAGAATGCCAGAAAATTTTGGTGATGGACAGTACTAAAGATATGTAGATTTTACTTTCGTGCATTACATTTATTTAACATATCTGTTTATAAAACTATATAATTTATGTAAACATTGCATGTGAAAAACAAATTGGTTTTAACTTGCATAGTTTTTGCACAATGTTTGTAAAATCCTTAGTACTTGATTTGTTCATTTACCTCTAATCATCAGAGAAATATTATCTGATGATAGAGCACATGAGAATTTCATTTAAGCATTTTACAAAATATGCTTTAAGTAGCAATCTTGCAAGAGAACAACATCTGTTTTTTTAAAGAGATGAGTTACTGCATTTTATTATGAAATCACTTCTGTCAGGCTAGTTAATTGTGGATCTGTTTCCCCTTTATGTTGTTTGTTCTTTCGCCAAATTGCATAGAGTTTTTTTATGAGCATGTGGAAATTTGAAAAATGTTGATATAAAACTATAAAACTGCATATGTTATATAAATTTAAATGGAATTCTGTCAGCAAATGTAAGTGCATATTAAACTCATTGGACAGAATGCTAGGGGATATAAGAACAAGAACACAGTTATCTTTATAACATCTTATATGTTGGATAATTTCAACTTAGATAGTTTATACTTTTAACTGCTGTAAGTGAGGCCTTATCTTCTTGGGAAAAGTAATCATCCAACAAAAGAACTAAAAACAAAGTATTTTCTTGTAAAAAAACCCACTAAGCTTGAATATAAGTATAAATGCATCTACACAAGAATGTGTACATTGATGATTGGGTATATTTATGCAGTATCCATATTTCATCCAGATGCATGATGCACACACACACACTCTTTACTGAAGCATGAATACCCATGAACTGGTTTAGTAGCAACTTCAGAACTGGATAAAGGTATATAAATTCACTTGGTGTCAACTTGCAACTAGCATGCATTATTTCTTATTCTGCAGTAAAAGAACTTAAAGATTCAGCACGCTGTGAGCATAAAGAGAGTGACATTGATAATAATGGATGTAGAAGATTTACAGCTTGTGGTATTTGAAATCGAGAGCTCTTGGTGTTCTGTGTAATACACATTGTTGACAACAGAACATTCTTGTTGTTTACAGCAACTTTAAGTGAGAAATGTTGTGCCACGCTTGTGCCCCTTTAGAAGAAGGGTGTGGACGATTGTATTTCTTCAAACAATGCATGATAAAGTTATGAGTCATAGACATAGCTTTTGTGAAATGTGGGTTTTTTTTTTTTGACAAGACTGTATCTGAACTGCAAATCCAGATATAAACATGATTTAATTTCGTGTGGAAAATGTAACATTTATGATGGTATGTTTTGTCTAAAAGTAGAAACACCTATTATATTTACGCAGAAGTAATGGTGATAATAATTTCTAGACCTGCACGAGGAAACAGATTAAAATTTTTCTTCAAATTTTCTAATAGGCATTTTCTATTATAACTTATTTAGTCTAAGAAGTCATGTTTATGTAAGAATATAGTTTACTATGATAAATAGTCTATAAAAAATAGCAAGTTTGTGAAACATAATCACTTCATTGTGTAAAATGGAGTTCGTGTATTGCACTTTACCTTTACCTATACCTTTCCTAATATTCTCTCGCATATGAACAGAATGTTTTAAGCTTGGATGGCAAGAGCAACACTTTTAAAAATGTGCTAATTTCACCATGCATTTGAGAAAGGAATAATATCAGTAATTCTTTTTGCGTATGTTTCTATATTAGTACAAATTTATTGAAGTACTGAGGTTATCTCCACATAGTTAAAACTGTTGGTGAAATGAAGAACAAAACTACATAGAGAATTTATCTTGTCACATTCTTTTTTTTCATTGTATGCGCTCAACAACCATCAGCATTGCTCTAAGGATATGTGCTAATACCCTTGTACTGCACATGAAAATGTTTATGTGTACATACCTTGAACAAAGTATGAGGAAAGTTGCAGAAGCAGTGACAGATACTCTAGGAAAATGTATTTTTTTAAGGTGTAACTGAGAAACTGAAGATTAATGAGTAACGAGTCTGGGATATAAATATAGCTTTCTCTAAGGTTAGGTGTCAAAATGCTGGAGCTACATGCCCCCTCCTCCCCACTAAAAAGTGTCTCTCAATACAAATAAACCATGAAGTGATTTTTAAAAAATGACAATTGATTTTACCAGGTCATTGACTAAACAAACATAATAATAATTTAGGCAAAACTACAAATAGATGTTCATTAATCACTTCAGGGATAAAGCACACCAAAAATTGTCAAGGTACAAGAACGAACTTTGGAAGATTTAGTGGTGCCATTGCATGGTAGATGTACAACGACACCTTATACATATGCATAGAGGACATCCATTTTCTGGAAAGGAAAAAAAAAGTGCTTCAGTGGATGCCACCACTGCTACATCACAAATTGTAGATGACACACTGTCAGAGAGGAGAACATTAATTTAGCAGAATGAATTTCCCTTGCAGTCCTCTTACAATTACATGCAAATGTTTTTTCCCTTAGTAACCCATTTACACATTCACTGCACCTGAAAGTATTTTGTCAGCAAAATTGTACAAGGCCTTTTGTTTCTTTAATGTATTGTACATAGTCCAATGCGTATTGTAATATTCATTTACCTCCACCCACCAGCAAAATTTATTTTGCTTTGCAGCTTTGCTGTTTGAAGACATTTGTATTTTGTGCTAAGAATGTATCTATATTACCCATGCAGGCACTAAAGGTGACATCTTTATTGTTTAGTGAGTGGAATGTAGATCAGTTTCCAAACAGCTTTCAAATGACACAGGCAAATTTTAAAACTTCTTATTTTAAACAAATGGTTAGCAAGAAACAGCAGATTTTTTTAAAACTTAAGTAGAACTCATAATTGTCCCAGCATAGCAGGTCAGACACCAATTTTTTTTTAAGTAAAGATTGTCTTCAGCATCTTATAAAAAGTCTCAACAACTTCTGTACAATACGGCCACTAATCACATGCCTGTATTCAATTGTATTGCCTCTTTATGCTTTAGAATAGGGGAAGGGGAGGATACATACTTTTAAAATACAGACATACCTGTTGTTTATTGCATAGTTGTCAGTGAGACTTCCATGATGGTTGTATGTCAAGATGCAGAAGAGGGTCATTTCTATTAAAAAAATGTTAATGCATAAACCATCTTAAAATAGAAGTATTTTATAATACTAGTAATAGTAAACTAATAATAATAGTACTTCGACAATTGTTATGTCCTTTTTTTCATTTCATTTTCAGACCTGGGTATTGAAGCTGAACAAATTTTGGGAACACTGCAAAAGCAGCTTGCACTGTTAACAGGTGAGTTGGTAAATTAGGATGAAGATAGTTTTTCTAAGCTTTAATATAAGATTTGACAAAGTTGAATATAACGACTTACTGTTTTTTTGTTTCAACATCTTCATATTATTAGCTTTTGTCTTGTAAGGAAGAAAATGTTCAATTTAGAAATCTCTTATTTTTATACTTATTTTTAGACAGGTGGCATGCTTGTAAACCACTTTTCAGGAGTAATAGCTAGGTATCATTTGAATCACAGTGGCAGTGCAGGATGTGCACTGTTTAGTTAGTTTCTGTAAAAGGCATTTGTTATCACTACCTCATACAGTAGTTGAAACACTATAGTGCCTGATGACATTTAATGTCTCCCTAAGCCTACTCCAAACCCAGATTCTACTCAAAACCCATTAACGTTGCACATCAGTATTGCAATGAACTGATGTTCATTGTTCTGGCATCATTTACAATCAGCAAATAATTGATAATTAAAGATATGAATTTTCTGTACCTGACAGTTAACATTAACATTCTTCAGGTGGACGAGATCGGCAGGGTGGACCAATCATCACTCTTCCCTCTAACAGGGACAGAGTGGAGTTCTCTAGCCAAGAGCTCACTTTGTGCTTGCGTTACTTGCTGCAGATCCCAAGGTCAGTGCTTTTTTGTGCCATTAAAACATAAACACTTATATTCCATTCCTTCTGAGGATCTTAAGGAACCTATACCTCTTCCTTATATTTTGCTAGATACTTCCTGTAGGTATATTTGGTAAATGCATATGCCTTTCAGTAACTGGTTGTTAGAGGTGATTAAGATTTAAGTGTAAAGTGCATTAGGTGCTTTTTAAAAAAAATATTCAGCTTGAATATATTCAGAAAAGGAATTCTGTTAAAATTAAGGTGTCTGGTAAGGATAGAATCCACAAGCTTAAGAGGCAGGGGAAGAGAGTTGTCTACCTTAGATGATCACTTATTTACTTGTATAGGATTATGTAGTGAAGTTCACATCTGCCATTCTAATTCTGTCTGGAAAGAAAAATTATAGAGATGCTAACAGATGTCTTTCCTGTATGTGAACAGGTTAAAAATTGTTAAATAAATCTTATGAAATGCTGTAGGACATTCACCAGAGTTTTTCTGTGCTGTTTACTGCCCTGGCATAATTTCATAGCATTTTTGTAGTTTTCTGATTTCTCAGTCTTAAACTTCTTTCACAGATACTTGGGCTGTCTTTATTACCTGGATTTTATTTGAATTTTAGACTTGTTTCTATAGTTTTAGCGTTATTGAATCAACTAAAATATATGCACACAAACTCACACACACACAAATGCTTACATTCCTGCATACTCATACAAATTTGCTTTTCTGTCAACAGTGAAGAATCGAAGAAACGAGGGATATCAGTTCTGGTAGAAGGACGGGATGGTTCATGGAGCAATCTCAGTCTTATGTACAGCTGTCTGATGGTAAGCACATCTGAAAATGCTTGCATCTGTACATCATCATCAGTTAATATCTGCTTTTCCTTCACATGACAAACATCAGATTTTAAAAGCAATAGTAGCAATGGAGAAAAGAAAGACTACAAAGAGACAACTGCAGATATGCATTCCTTCAGCAAGTCGTAATAATTGCTGTTGGCCATAGGTAATTATCCATGTAGAAAGCTGGATTTTGTTAATCACCTTAAGGATAAAAAAGGTCACAATCTGTGGGTAAAGAAAAAGGATAAGCCTTAGGGGTGCAGGAGATCATAACAGTCGGAGAGTGTGCAATGTAGTAATCAAAATTTCATGCTCTTTCCAAATGAGATTAAGCATTACATCAGTTACAGGGCCAAGTAGTTTTCTGTGTCTGTCCTGAACTATAGTTCTATGCTTTTATGTGCAGCAATCACTGAATGGCTACTTGAAACAAGTGCTGATCATGCAGCGAGAAGATCAGCGCCGACAAAGCATTCACCTTGAAAAGTTGCCTCCAGACCTGCAGGTATACTAGCCATGCTGCTTAGCTGGTCCTGTTTCCATAAAGGTTACATGGTTTTAAGCTAGACCCTAGATGCCTTTTTTTTAATTCACATGCAGCAAAAGCATCGATTAATATTCCAGTGCATAATTCTTTTCTTCTTTCAAAAACATCTTTTCATATTCTGACTTTTCACCAATCACTTTTTATAAGATTGTGTCTCCTTTTCAGCCACAGTTTTTGACGGTCATGGAACTGCACTCGTTTATTGATCCAAACCAGCTGACTTCAGATCTGGGAGGATTTCTGCAGTATAATCACCGCATATGGCTCCAAAACAGACTGGTGAGGATAAAAATTCATTAAAATAATCATTTTCAATATTTTGTTGATTTCCTCATTCATTTAAATCACTTGGACAGATAGCAGCTCATGAATCACTTTGAATTTATTTATAGGAAAGATTTTGCATCTTGATCTAGGAGTAGTTACTAGAACATCATGATGAATGATGATCTTTTTTAGGGTTTGGAAGGATTTGTGAAAGATGCTCAAAATACTGTACAACACTTAGAGAATGAAGAGATTCGGATTCAGCAAACTTATGAACAAGGGGGTGACCCACAGTCAAGCCCCATTGAAGTGTTACGTCAGCATCGCCAGTTTCAAGAGTCAATCATGACAGTACCCACAGAAGTTATTAGGCAAGGTTAGTAGCTCTTGATCCTTGATGTATTTTGCAGTATTCTGTTTGTTTATGTCATAAAGTTATATTATTCCAAACTATTCACAGACTTGAGTGTCAGCTAACCTTTCTTTCTTTATATTGAGTGGCTGTAAACCTCTTTGGTGATGCAAATCTTTTGAACTATGTTTCCTTTGCTTAAAGTTGGTCAGATTTTGAAGAAAGAACTTTGAAAAATTTTCTGTACAATTCATGACAAAATTATAATTTTGAAACATTTTCTTTAGGGTAAAAATCGAACACACATAGTCTTTTGAATTGTCCTATTTTCCTTAATATTTACTAGTGTGTTTACTGAAAATGGAAAGCTGAAAGCATCTACCATGTCAGCATTGTGTACTTTTGTAGGGAAGGAGGTGCTAAATCAGTTGCAACAGTCAGTGGGAGGTTCAGTTGGCATGGGAAGTCATGGTGGAGATGAAGAACCTGTGCCAACACTCGATTTGTTGGAGGCACAAAAGCAAGTGAAGAGAATTGTCCAGTACCTTGAACAGAGAGTAGAGATTCTTCGCAACACACTTGAACAGAGAGACAAAGTATACAACCTACATTTTCAGTTCACAGATTGGAAACGCAATGTCAAAACGGTGAGTTCATCATTTGTTTTACACTCTTGTTAAACTATTACTGGCCTCTGAAGTATGGTTGTTAACTTATTCATTCTCAAAATGGAAATACATCAGAAATGTGAGATCTGATTTGAAATTTTAAATTGTAAAATTTTCTGAAAGCCAGTTCTATTTAGTTATCTGACAATTGGTCATCAAGAGGTTAAAATCCACAAGGGATGGAGTGGGCTGCAGTAAGGTCGAGGGTGTTCCACCCAACCTCTTGCTAAATACACCTCAACAGCACAAACCAATGCTGTCTTCCAATGGGTACACAATGACACATTAGCTCGCCCTTTTCCCCTGTTGAAGCTCACAGAAGAGAGGTGAAGCATGGTCTGCTTTTTGCCTTCAAAAGACAATACAGGCAGCATTGTTTTGAACTCTTTGAAGTTTGTCTAGAATGCAGTTAGGGAAATCAACGAGCAGAGAGTTGCAGTAATCCAGCCAGGACAACTCATGAAAGCAGACATGAGCTTTTCGTTGGCAAAACTGACAGTGACTGACCACACAATCTGACATGCATACTCTTTCACATTCCACTCAAAACGCGATAAGATTTTCTCATGGCCCCTGACCGAAGAATTTGCCGATAGAAGGACCCTACTGCCATGAACAGATGGAGATAAAATGCACTGTAAGTTTGCACAGGACAACAATTTTACATTTTTATTGACTGTTAATCATTACTGGAAATTTTGTCAGATGTTTTAATAACAAATGCATGGTATTTAGGTAGTAGACTGGGTGCTGGGACCAGGAGAAAAACTTTTGTCTTCACATACTGACATTGGAGACTCATATGAAGCAGCTGAAGAGTTGAGGAGGCGCCATGAAGAGATGGAGATAAAGTGCACTGTAGGTTTGCACTGAAAAAAAAAATAGATTAAAATTAATTTCTATAGCTTTTAACCCATATAAATGGGAAGTAAATATGAAATACCAAACATTTAAAAAGGCATGCTCCAAATTTTTTCTTTTGTAGAGTTTAACTTCTAAAATATTTTCAGCCTACTTAAATCAAAAAAGAGAAGAAAAATCTACCAAGAGTCTATTTATAGCTGTATACGCTTATATCATCCTTAGTCATTGTACCAATATTTTCAAAAGAAGGATTGTAAGTTTTACGAAAATTCTAGATTAGATAGGAATATGGCACATTTCTGTCCTCATCTTTACATATTTCATATTTGATCTGTTTGAGTGCTGTTATGGTGTGTGACTGCAGGATACCTATGGGCAGTATGCTGAACTGCGCCATGCTGCAGAAGAGATGCTGGAGGAGTCAACTTCCTTAAGTCCAGACATCATAGCAGAACGGGACTACATGGATACAGTGTGTCGCAATATGGCCAGCCGCCTGGAACGGAGACGTGTACTGCTTATAACCTCTGTCCGCTTCCATCGACTGGCTGAGGATGTGAGCAAACCAAAAAAATAAAGGCTTCCTTAGCTTGTTTTAATGCTATAACATTTTCTGTTCATATGTTTTATTTTGGCCTTCTGACATCTGAGTAATTGGGGCTTTTTGTTTTTAGTTTGGAAACCGGCTGGATGATCTGCTGGAGTTGGTGTGTAGTGATGTGGTGGCAAACAATGTGGAAGAAGTGGAGGAAGCCTTGCAAATCCTTCAAGAAAAGACAGATGCATGTGGTAAGAAGTCTGTATGAAGACACCGTAGTAGGAAACATTAGTCAGGAGCATAATTTTGTGGAAGTTTCTCTCACCTTCCTGCAGCTACTGTTAGAGTAGCATCCATTTTTTAAATTAACATTGACATCCTTAGATGGTACTTGCAGACTTTCACAATTTCCTTAAAGTGATGGCTGGATTTTGCTTCCTTTACAGATTTAGTTGCAGAACAGACTACAAATGATGGACACATCTTGCTGGATGAGATGGCCCGTCCAGTCAAGAATGCTTTTGGCAAGGACATAACCCCTGACTATGCAGCCCAGATTAAGTACATCAGCCAGCGGCTTGAGGAACTACAGGAGCGTAAGATGCGATGTGATGAGCTGACAGATGTCCGTAGACTCAAGCTTCAGCAGCTGCTGCAGCTGCGCACATGTGAACGTGATTGTGACCAGGTAAGTCTTTTGCTGGTCCATGCTAAACAGAGTGCAGTAGCACATCCAACACTCACCTATCTGAAATGAAAAAAAAAGTAGAACTTTATCACTAATGAACTAAACTCTATTGCAGTGAGATAATTAACAAGATTTTAATGTATGTGTCATTCAGGCCATAGACTGGATTGAAGAACTGTGTGAAGTGATGGTGCATGCACACAAAAACATGGGCAGCAATTCCCAGGAAGCAGAGGCATTACAGGAGGATAATCGCAAATTTGAAGCTACAGCAATGGTTAGATTTCTAGTCAAGTTTTTTCATGACTTAAAACTCAGATTAATATCAGAATTATTTAATATCTTAGATCCCACTTCATTTTGTCTTTCTGAAACATGAAAGTACCATAGCTTGTAATTTCAAATATTTAAGAGATCTGTCAGCCGAGAGAAGTGGTGAACGTTTTGTCTTAGAAGTATGCCAAAAAATGTTAAGCACAATAATTATTTTAGGAACATAGTTTTGAAGATTTGGTGATTCCTGGACAAAAAAGAAAACTATATAACAGAAAAGCACTTTTTAACCAGGTAAACAAACAGTACTTGTATTGTGTGATAAAACAAAAATAAAAAAATTCAATGCTTTTATTTATATTTTATGAACATTCTCTGTAATTTAACTAATATTTATGCATTGCTTGAACTAGCATTATTCTTTGCACAGGGTTTATGTTAAAAATGGCTGCTTTTGCAGGGAACATATGAATACGGGAAACAGTTGCTTCAGGCATCCACAGTATTACGTCGATCTCTTCGATATCCCATGGAGCCTAATCATGAGAAATCTCGGAGACTGGAAGAGGCTTGGAAACGCTTCTCTCAAGGTGTTAGTGAGAGAGCAAATCGTCTTACAGTTTCAGCAATGTTCCTTTCCAATTCAGACAAAGTAAGTGCAATCAGCGTGGCTGACATATTATTTTGTACTCTAATATAAAAACAGATTCTAAAGACGGATGTACTTGACATACCAAACATTAAAAATAAGATGTTTATAATTAAATCATTTCCCTAGATTTAACACTTGATAATAGAGTCTCAACAAAAAAACAAATCTCAGCTCCCATATGTGTCAGATTAACATTTACTCTCAGTTTTATTGAGGAGTGTTTTCTTTTCTTAGTTGGAACTAGGCTGTCAGGGCAGAGGTGTGTTATAGTCTTCAATCCAAGTCACACACTTTGCCTAGGAATGCAGAAATGTATCTAAGGACAACATTTTATGATAAACATATTTTCATATATGAAATTTATGTTTAAATTCCATTGTAGAAAAAAAAAATGGACTAATCGAAGATGACGTTTGGCTTAAAATATTGCCTGAATTTGATCTCATATCACACATAATAAGAAACAGCTTGTTCTGAGCCATTGTTGTTAACCTGGCTATGTTACCAGGTTATTGCCTCTGCAAGTTATAAAGGAAACCTGTTACTACTTTGATGCCAAAATCTAACAGACACAAGCTTGTTTAGCATAGGTGGGCTGTTGGGCTGTTAGCAGATAAAAAAAAAACTTACTTCATTTGTATAACTTTCAAACAACACTGTAAAACAATTTTAGTCTTATTTAACAAACAGAAAGACATAGAGAAGATATTTATATAAACAAGTATATAGCAGGCAATAGACAGCAGCATTTCAGGAGATGTGCACTCTGTCTTTTCAGTGAGTACAAAAAAATTAAAGGCACAAAAAAAAACCTTTCCACTACTTTCTAAAATCTTTTAATTCTTGGCCAGTTTGAGAAAAGGTGCATAACATCTAGTAGAAAACACAAAATAAGGTAAACACAAAGTTGTGGTGATGACTTTAAGTTATAGATATTTCAAAAGAAAAACATTTGGAAACAACATTAATAATACTTTTAAGCTTGGCTACTTAAATCATGGCTAGCAAATGGCATAAGTAGAGTTTTACATAAGTAAGATGATGGATGAACATAAATGGGCAAGAAAGGACCCAGTTTGAAAAGAACGTGGAAAACAAACTGTCCAAACACAAATGAAAACTGTAACCATAAGCAGATGTTTTGTTAGGTAGGTGTTGGATCATTTGATTTTTCTTTATACAGGTTCTTGATGGAATAGATAATCTTGTGGGTGTGATTGCAAAAGCACTGGCAGGTGAACTGCCCATTGAACAGACAGCTCGAAACTATGCGTTGCCAAGAGATAAGCTGCACAAAGATTTCAAGGACACAGTGCAGATGGGACAGGCTTTGCTAGAGCGTCTTGCTTTGCCTGTGCTTACTTATGAAGGGTTAGTTACCTCAAGTTTTTCTATTTATTAAGATTAATTTCTGTTATGTCATGTATCAGTTTTTTTTTATAAGTAATCAGGTATATTGTAACAATCTTTAATTTTGTATTTTATGCTGCAGATTATTTATTCAGAACCTTTGCACAGTTAATACAGTTTTTTTAAAATTTCAAACCAGGAAGGAGAAGCGGATGAGCGTTGATGAAGAAGGAGCAGCAGAAACAGTGACAAATCGCTTACGAAAACTGGATCGCAAAATGCTTGATGCAGAGAAGTACTGGGAAGAAATGCAGAAAGCTCTCTCTGACCCGCAGTATCAGCCACGACGTCCAAAGCCCACACCTCGAAAGCAGCGTTCGGAGAACCCACAAGCCAGTCCTCGCAGTCCAGAAAAGTTGCTAGAAGCAGAAGAGCGTCGTCGCAGGAATGATCCTCTAGGCTTCTCCAGAAGAAGGATTGGAAGTCTGCGCTCCCTGAAGGATGAGCAGAATGATCTGCCCAAGCGCAGAGGACAAGGATCAGCTTCAGAAAGACCAGATCAGTTAGATGGTTCTTTGGAGGGTAGCAGCAGTCAGGCTTCATCTTCCATGTCTCCACACGAGATCAGCATCCCAAAAGAAGAAAGTGTGGTCCTTGAGCATGCACAACCTTATCAAGCTCACAAACAAGAACTTTTGGACAAAAACCTTAGTGCATCCCCTTTTCTGTCATCTGAAGATTTGCATCACCAACTTCAAGAGGTAGGTGAAAACACTTTTTAGACTGCTCTACACACTGCTCACAAGCACATGTAAGGGTCAAACGAAGAAGGTTTTAGCTGTGCAATTCCTAGTTTTCATTTGTTCACTTTTATCAGACTGTTTTGTTTCCCCATTTAGCAAGATAACAGTTAGTACAAAAAGCATTTTAACAATTCTGAACAATCTTGGTTTTTCTTGGAAAAAGTATGATTACATCATATTTAGAATGTTACAAAATAGTTTTTTATGTGTACTTTAAGATGTACAAATAAACATCATTATTGACTTAGTTAATTAAATTCACTTGTATTACTACTAATAGTGTGGTAGTATAAATGATTTGTAAGTATATTTTATCTCTAGCACAATAATGAAGGGAGAAAAGAGCATTCATTACATGCTAAGACTTTATTATGAATTATACAAGACACTATTATTCACATACCTGTTAGACCTGGTAATTATGGCTTATAATAGAGAACCACGAGACAGTTACTTTTTTGACCAGGAAATATGTAAACAGATTGCATTGGAAAATTCTACAGGTTCACAAATGCTTTTGTCTCGAAAGTTCTACGAGTCATACCTATAGTCTGCATGCCTTTAAGTGAAACACATGTTTGGATGTGATAAGTGTAAATGAAATGGGCAGGAACGGTTTGAAGTCAGTGTTTGCAATTCATGTCTGTGGTTTTGGTAACTGATGAATTACAAAGAAACAGTAAAGTATGAGACCAAATACCCTGACAGTGAATAAGAGCTGTTTTTGGTACTTGCCATTTATTTAAAATACCCACGTTTACAACATTTATATCTGCTGGCAAAAACAGCAAAACTATTTCAGAAATCATTAACAACACGAGAGGGAAATACATCTTACATGCCAGATCGTACTGCAACAAGGTAACGGTGAGAGTTTTTGAGAAGAACCAATGACTTGGCTAGTATTCATGCCGCCCTGTTTTTGGCATTAATCCATCTTACAGGTGGTGGAGCCACATCAGGCTCGTGAGCTTGCTGGGCCATTCCCGCCTACATGAGCACCACAGCTGTCTGCTTTGGTACCATTCCACAAACAACAGAATGTTTCATGACTACTGTTTTGACTAGCATAACGCTGGAAACAGGAAAACCTTTATATAAGGATTGACCCATCTAACACCCAACACTTTATAGGTAGTATGTATCAGTTTACAACTGTTAATGAAGTTTACGAAACTACAGGTAGATAATCCACCAGTCGCAGAGCTTACCACGCCCTTCAGTAAGAGAGGGCTTTACTACACTCCCTCCGTCTTAGGTATTTTTCACAATAGTATTTCTTCTTCTTTAGTAGTCTAATATTCTTGTGAAGCAAGCTCACTCGTAGGCGTTGTTTCACCAGCAGCGTGGGCGAGGCGCCATGTCACTGAGTCGCCGGTTTGCACCTGTGCAGGGTTGCTTGTTTTGGCTGAAGATGCGCAGTTGTTCCACTGCGTGATCCCCACGGAGGTGAGGGAGAGGCCTGCTTCATCAGATGGGCTGGACTCTCAAATGTCTGTGTTAACTTGTGTAAACGGATTTAAACCCTCAGAATTTTGCAGATATATTATTTCAGAGTTTACAAGTATTCGCTACAATTCATAGCACAAAAAACACCATAATAAATATAAATAAAAAGCCTCTAAATTAAACAAAGATATTGTTTTTTTTATCAGGCAAAATGCACGGTAGTGTTCCTTTTTTTTTTTTTTTTTTGAAGTTCCGTCTGCATCATTCTGCGTAAAGAAATCTCAGTGGCGTGTCATAGGATGGGAGTAGCGAGCAGCATTGCAATGCCTCGAGAAACGGTTGCAGTTCCCGGCCGTCCAGAAAAAATGTGTGGCTGGCTGAAAATACACTCCCTGAGACATATTTAAACTACAGAACAGTCTGAAAGAATGGGTAACCGCATTAAAAAACTTTATCTGTAGCAAACTAACAATGGAAGAGCGAAATAATAAGGATAATCAAAAGGAATCATGATGTGGTGAAAGCATGGACAACGACGAAAGCATCCTTTATGGTTTCAATCATTCAAGGGCTGCTTTCATTTCAAAACTAGTTTCATTGCCGGAGATAGGATTTTTTCAATTCTTGGGCAGTAAACATGATGTAAAACAAAAATAGATATTTATTCCCAGTACGATATCAATGATGTATCTGGAACTGACGAGGGTGTTTTTTTTATGTGTGTGTAGGTGTGTGTGCGAGCACAAGTTCAAATACAGATGGGTAAAAAGTTATTTAAGTGTGGATGGTTATGGCTGGAAAACTCTCCCACCCCACCTGCTTTGAATCCCGATGTTGAATCACAGCTGGATAACAGAAGGCGGCTTGGAATCGGAGTAGACAGTTCCTAGAAAGAAAGGGGCGTGGGCACTCGCCGCCATTAGAAGCGAAAGTCTGTGTGTGTGTGTGCGCGCGCGCGCACACATGCGCTAACATTATTCTGGCAGAAGCTGCACAGATGGAAGGCTTTCGCGACAGGTTAAAATATCTACGTTATCGTTACTTAACCGTCCGCTGGCAGCGCGCAGGTCAGGTCATATCGCTGTAATCGCCAAGATCCTTGGCGCACGGTGCACGTGCCAGTGCGTGGTGCCAGAACGTGCCCAGACGAAGGGCTGGTCTGGGGAGCTCAGACCAGTTTGCCTTTTAAGATGTTCGCTTTTCTGTTTTTAACTTTCGCCCCCGCGACCATGCGGCGAACGGATTGGAATGAGATGTTCGTTCGTGGACGAGGCGAAAAAGAGAAGATTGGAATGAAGAAAAGTATACGATTCCCACTAAAGTCCGAATGTCACCATTAAAGCATAGTATGTTGTCCTTCATCGGTGTTCTATAAATCATAATGCTCAGCTGTATCATCTGTCTTCACTCCAAGCACCATGGCAGTCGGACTCGAACCTTCTGTAAAAATAAAGGCTGGAGGCTTTGGACTTGCGTAACCTGTGTCAGCGCGCGCTGGCCAGACTACAGATGTACTGCACACAGGACCACTAGGGTTCTGCAGACTGTCTTGTGCACTGTGAGAAATACCAGATCCACATGAAGACACATCCTTGTAATGAAAGGGATTGTAAAGACAAACACAATGCATGTAATTCTGTGTTGTAAGTTTATATATATATACAGTGGAACCTCGGTTAGCGAACGCCTCGGATAGCGAATATTTCGGTTAACGAACAAAAATTTCGTTAAAAGTTTGTCTCGGATAGCGAACAAAATTTCGGATAACGAACAGCCACGTGAACCACACGTGACCGACCTTTCATGTCATCATTCGCGCTCGAGACACAGTTATGATCGGTTGCTCCTTAGCTGTGAGCATCCTTCTTATTTAGTGATTTTTGTGCTTTATTTTAATAAGATAATCCTCAATCATGGCTCCAAAGAAGATTAAGAGCAATTAATGGTAGCGAGGTAATGACAAGGAAGCGGCCAACAATTGAATTGAAAAAGGAAATGATTTCAAAGTATGAAGGTGGCATGCGTCTGTCGGATCTGTGATGTCGTATTACCGAAGAGTTTTACAAAAAAAGGCAGAAGGAACAGACACTGGACAAGTTTTTTCCTTGAACCTCAAAGCTAAAGAAAAGGGAAGTCACCCCCGATTTTATAATGTCACGTGTGCTCATAGAGGGGAATCCAAACAGTAATTCCACCCCTTCCTCCCCACACCTGCTTCCAACCACGCCGTCAAAACGGCAAGTTTTCTGATGTTTAAATGCTTTCGTTAATGTTTTTATGTTTATTTAACTCCATTTATATTGCATTATAACTGTTCTCATTAAAACCTACCTATATAGCCTGTAACTTTCAATTATTAGCGAGTCAACAGGGGCTGGGAACCAATTAAATCTATTTCCTTTATTTCTTATGGAAAAAATTGTTTCGGATAACGAACATTTCGGATAACGAACAGCTTTCCAGAACGGATTAAGTTCGTTAACCGAGGTTCCACTGTATATTATCTCCGCAGAAAGATTTTTAGAAGGTCGGCAGCACATTTGTCGGTTTAAAAAAATGAAGACCTGCATCATAAGGCCGATTTCTTTTTAAGCGCTGCGATATTCCTTGGTTTTTTATAACTGTGAGCACAAGTTAAGGCATCTCATTTTAGAGGTCTAAAGATTACAAAATTTTAATTTTTTTTTTATCAAATCACTTTGATGATTTTAACATCAGAGTGATATGTGCTTCTCCCCACTTTTCACACTCGAGATACAAGCACCATTAGGCACAAAAAGAGGTCAAATCCATGACGTCACGAATGACCTGGAAATTTCTAACTGATCATCTGTTTTGTAGTTGTTACAGTTTATCCTTCTACTTTCATGATTTTTTACAGATTTTTTTCTGTGTGCTGTATGTGACGCCTAGGTCTGTTTCTCAAGAACGGATCGGGCGAAGGTGGTCACTCAGATATTTAATGAAAATGCTATCTAGTCATTTCCAGTTGCTACCAACCACCTAAAAAAAAATTGCAGTCCTGTAGATATTTTAAGGCATCATAGCATCAATGAAAGCGTTAAGGGATTTTTTAGCGTTCCATGTGTCCATATATGCCTTAAATGAAATGGCATGGAATTTTAAACTGTGGGGCCAAAGACTGCAAAAGAACGTTTGCCAAAGGCGGGTATTAAGAATATCGGAATTCTGAACAGAAAAGGACCTCGAGATCTTAACACCCGTGGTATTTTATACTGGTGTATAAGATAGGCGGGAGAACTACCGGCATGTACTGAAAATTTAGGGAGGTCACTTCAGTTTTCTGTGCATGTCCTAATTGGAAGTCAGTGAAGTCAATGGAGGAAGCATAACGAGACCGAGGCAGAAGAGCGCGGGCAAATTTCCTAAAGTTTGTTCAGGTGCACGTCAGGTAAACCAGCGTACGTTGTAGTCGACTCGGTAGTGAACGAGTGACACTGAGAGTGTGTTGGCCACATCGAGAGACGATGGAAAACAATTTGAGAAAATTAGTTGATATGTACATCTAATGTTACGTACATAATCAGATGAGTTTAAAATGTGGCAAAGACGCGCTTACCTGTCGCTGCCACTGCTGAGATCAGGACAAACAAGATGCAAGAACCGGATATTTATATCGGTTAAACACACCTCTGCAAGAATGAAGACGGTTAGAAGATCGCAAAATGACAAAAACAGTGTTAGCTGCAAGGATTCAAGTCAACATCAAACAAGACAGAAAGGAACAAACACGATGGTAAACAATCACACTTCTCAATGAATCAAAGTAATTGACCAACAACAAGACAACAGCCTGTCAGGCACAGCCTCGATATTCTATATGTACACATGGTATGTTGGGTAACTGTTTTACTGGCCGCAGTGGTTGACGCCGTTGTTATGACAGTTACGCTGTGACGTCACCGACGTGGCTGAACCCAGTTGTCGTTACAGCTTCAGTCGCAGAAATCGAGACTACACCACAAATCCCGACTAGCAGAGACAACACATAGCTGTGGATATCAACTTGCTACCAATAATTAAGCGATAAACTGTATCCATTTTCTAAACAAGGGGACTATTTTGTGTGTAAGCCTCAAGACCTATATTGTCAGTTTTCGACCCAGTTTTTTTCTTGACAAAATCGTGTAACAGCGCATGTTTCCGGTCTGTTGATCAGCGTAACATAAGTTAAAACAGCACAATGACAGAAATTTCATGAATAGTTTGTGGTTCCAAACAACTCAACCCCAACTGTCTTTATACCGTTTGTGTAGAACGAGTCTTTGGCAGAGAGCGACATTTTCTGTCAAAAACAAGAAACCACTTGACAAATAGTCATGGTGTTGAAATACATAGTGTTTAGCATTAAATTTCTAACACTAGTGCCAGCCGAGTTTCCCTGATCAGAAGGGAGGGGAATTTTGTGGCAATGATCGGTGCTGTAGACAGTTGTGACTGCGCAGTTTACATTCCTGCACCTGCAGTGAGGTGGAATGGGGGCAGAACATTGAGAGCAGCGATTGCGGCAGCGAGTTCCGCATAAACACACTGCAGACCTAGAAAGTCTGCTCGCGATTGTTTTCCTGTTTGTTTGTTGTTTGTTTGTTTTTTTTATACTTTTAAAAAATTATTATAGCTGGTCGTCGACGCGTTGAGCCGCTCTGTGCCGAAGTCGAACGTTGGCAGACATACACCGACCTCGACACCAACTTATTGCAAATCATAGCCGCCAGCTGCAAATGCTCACTTCCTGGAAAAGAAAGTAAGCTCGGATAATGTTTTCAGATTAATGTGAGCAGAAAAGCTGGAGTTTTGTGGTCTCTTACAGTGCTGCAGAGTGATTCTGTCGACGCTTTGTATACTTTCTCGGTTTAAAAGAACAACTGCAACAATAACATCATCCACATTCAAAAGCTCCACTCCCCGCGACTGTGTGCAGCTGGTGTACATGTATCCACAAATAATGAGTGGGGGGAGCTTTGGTTGTGCACTGTCCCTCATTCTGTCATTCAGGTTGCAGTCTTGTACTCGGTATGCAGTTTCTCCATACATAAAAGTATCCATAACGCTTTTCACATTATGTTTCAACTTTTTGGAGACATCTTTATATGTGATACTTATGGACACAGGTCTTTCTCCTACCATCGACTTGGGACGGATTACCCATCACCCTTCGACATTGATTCTTTTACCACCTTAAACTTAAACTTGAGACATGTTTTCAGAACATCACTGTGATCCTGTCCTGACCATGAACGTGCATAATGTGTTTTTAATGTAATTTGTGTACGAGTGAATGAATGTTGTATAAGTGCACGTGTCTGTTATATGCGAATATGGGTGCGTCGTTGTTGATGATTTAGTCTGTGTATGACTTACATAACTCTGACAAAATCTGTGGAAAAACGCTATATAAATCCTCTGTATCATGGTTATTATTACTTTGGATTATCACCTGTCCTTAGTGTTAGAGAAATGTTATCATTGTGAGGACCGACATTTGGAATCAGGAAAATGGTGTCACCTTGATTTTCTTGCTTCTGCATAACAGTGATGTAACATCACAGTTCTGTAACTACATGTATGGACCGGAGGACCTCCACCTCATTGTTCATGACACATTGTCCGAAGTATGGCACGATGACACACAGACTATACAAAACTGTGAACACTGCTTAAATTCAGAAGTGATGGGCATGATAACTACTGATAAATAAGCAATACATGGTCAGCAAAGCCGGTTTTTAGCAAATTTAAAAGACAGGGTATGCTTCGAGATGTGACAAGCTGGGGTATAGCTTGGTCTAGCACGTTTTAGGCTTGCTTTGCCAAGTTCGCTATGAAGCACAGTGGTCCAGACGCGAAGGTCGCTGTTTGACCAGATTTGCGGTTACAGACCTCATTGAAGCATTTCTGTGTATATATGGGAAGGCAGGAGGGTGGTACTGTGCTGGTTTTATTGAGCCGAGTACCCTGACCGTGCTAGCTGTGCTCGATCACAGAAAATTTGGCCTGGTTGTACACAGGTTGAGAAGGCTCTTTATCAGAGATTGATGAACATTTTCCTTGTCAAATCGCCGTTTCGCTCCCACCCGCCGCTGAGTACCAGCGTTCCACCTAAACTGACCCAGGTGAAGGAAAGTTAAGCCCAGTAATTGTTTTGACAGTCGCTGGGCCAACAGGAGGATTTTGCCGCCGTTTCCTTGCCGGAGCACCTCTAGACACATCGAAAGTTGTCTGGCTGTTGCATTACTCATAGAAATTCGCCACACCTTGACTAGCAGGTTTGATCAACACAGTTACCATTCTGCTTTGAGGCTGGCCTGCGCCTAAAGCTGCATTCACACTGCTCGACAAAGTAACACGAATCATGTTCACGTATACAATATATATAAAATTTAATTTTGTCGAAACAAATAACCTCAGGCACAGGCTTTTGCTACAGTCTCGGCGAGGAAAAGCTGGGGATGAGGAAGGAAATACCTTTCGATGAAAACTAGATGGTCTTTATTTCTGACTGCCTGTAGTTTCCGCCCACCGCGTTCAGGTGATGTAGTCGAACAGTATGAGAGGTGCGTAATCACAGCATCTTTCATACAGCGCAGTGGCTGATCGTCCTGTGTGTGCCAGTCGGCTCGCAGGCGGAGGTTCCTGGTATACGCTTTCAGAGGAGCCCTCGCCTTATTTGGGAGCTGCCTCTTTCTAGCCTGCACTGGGGCAATGGTGCAGTGAATGGCTCTCTTGGACACAGTCTTTCTGGAGGGAAGACAGGCGGTTAAAATGTTTTGTAACAAGTTTATCCGCTCTGTCCGAGTGGCTTGAGTCAGAAGTTTCCACAATTAGAAAGCGCAAAGACTAGAGAAAAAGCGATGCGCAAAACGGATTTGTCCAGTCAGAAAATAGTTTGGAACCTTACACGAAGATGCATGGAACCTGCAACCCCCCGGAAGATGGACGTGGCCCTAAAGTACAGTTTCCATAGAGTTTATATGCCAAGCTGACTAGTTACCGGTGTTCAGTTAGAAGTGTTGTTTAGAGCCGTGTATTTTGTAGCTGCATGCATGCCTTATGTACCCAATGGTCATCACGCCAGCCAACCACCATTGCAACCAAAGTGCATTACTTCTCGATTGCTTGACTTTCTATCACACAATATTGTCCTATGTGTAACACACTGAGAGCGCAGCCACCAAGATGTCGAGACAGTTCTCAGATTCTAGGGAGCTCTACGAGTTTCCCCCTTCAACCACCACCATCAGTACCGTGGCGGTACAGGCAGGCCGAGCTAAGGTGGTGCTTGCCGTTCTCAGAGTAAGTAATCAAATTCATTTGATGAGCCTTTCATAACACTGATCACAAATGAAGCTCACCATCAGGAGCAAACAAACACTTTTATTTGCAAAGAAAAGACGCTAGTGTGTTGGACTATTCGATGATGCACCATTGATGAGCTTTATGTTTCTTTTTTGCCATTAACGAAGCTGATTAATGACTACGTAGAGAAAAGGGTTCTATCTTTTATGAAATCGTCGGTTTTACTCAGTTTTCAGAGATTTCAATTTTGTTTAACTACAAAATTATGAGCAGTGACTTGTTCACCCTGAGTCATTATGATGTCTTACTTTGATTCCAAGAGAGATGACCACGCCTAGTTGTTTATAGGAATGGTCAGGTGGAAACAGGGAGAACGAAATGTGCAGTGGAATTATTGTTTTGTTGTTGCTGTTGGTATTTATAATGTTTTGCGTAGTTATTAATCCTCACTTTATTTGGAGCTATAAAGAGTATTAGTTCTCTCTCTATATATATAACCGGGTGGCGATAGGGGAATGATGCTCATGCCAGAAATGATTCAGCATGCGGTGAGCTGCAGTAGGGCTGGTAGCCAGATATAGAACAGCAATATAAAGGGCGTTCTATGTCTCTTCATGTCTCCCTCACTCACACAAACGCGCGCGCGCACACACAGGCATAGGCTTTGGTAATATTTGTATTAAACAGTGTAGCAGTATTAAAACATGCCTGAACTATTAGACTTTGTGGGTATGCACTCTAAATATGCAGAATATGATAGAATTAAGAGCAATCTAATTTAAATATTTTTTTTAACGAAAGCCAGAGTTGATGGCAGAAAGTTAATGATTAAAGTTTAGACAGTTTAGAAAGACTGTGTTTTATGTTGTGAAGGTGTTATATAAGGATGTTGAAGGTTAGATGCTGAAGATAACGGGCTGTATTACAGCTTGTTTTACAGTCCTCAAGCAGTTGACAGCAACAGGAATAGTTTTTATTTTGAGGGGGGGAGAGGTAAAACAACATCCTGAGGTTCGTGTTTTTTGCATATAAAGTACAGTAACTAATTTTTATTTTGTGAGCGGGAGGGAATGTTGTCAGTCTCTGGGTGACTGTACATCGGATACAGGATTTAGCATTATTGATAATCAGCTACATTATGTCAAGCAATCCTTTTTTAAAATTAGAACTGGGAAGGCAGAACCAATCTATTTTTGTGAAGGCATCACTGTTTATACCTGCATTCTGTATTTGGCGGTACATCCAGGCAATTAATACTACTGAATAGCAAGACGACCATTGTGAAGCAGGTTGTTCTAACTGCGTATTTTGCTGGAAGTCAACCGATTCTGGAAGGCCGCGGTTCGCATCTCCGGAGTGCATATTGTGTAGCAGCTCTGCGATATTTCTCACTATGTTAGCCACAAAGAGCAACTGAATTTTCTCGAGAATGGAACTGTTGTACCTCCCGTTTTCTCCTTCTTTCTATCATTTAGTCTTTTATCAGCTACAGTTTGATTTTGATTAAAATTTATCAAACAGAATTATAAAACTATAATTCACATCTACTTTTTCAGATAAACTGACAATCATATAAATAACTAACTTTTAGTTTCATAAGCTAAGCATGATAAAAGCTGAAATGCAGTCGGTGTTGTTACTGTCGGTGTTCAACAACAACAGCGTGACCAACAAAAGAGATTTAGATAAAGAGACAGAGATTCGGATGAAGAGATTTCCTCTACGACATTTTGCAGATACTTAGACATTGTGGCGAAATGTGTGCACATAATAGGTGGATCCACTTTACTAACATTTTATTTTTGGTACACGCTTGGACAGTGTTGCAACATCTTTCATTTGACTTACAGCTGAATGGTCTTAGTTTGGTTTCAAGTGCATTAAGAGTTTGGGAATGATAATCCGTCCTAATGGTGAGGAGAAATCAGATGTCACCACTAATCAAGATGTTTGATTAAACGGGAAAAGGAAAAAGAAGTCAAATGTGTCGGTTACATCAGCTAGCCCCTCCTCCCTTTCATACAAAGATTTTTGCAGGTGGGCCCTATCATGACTAGTCACGAAATGAGGGGTTGGTACATCGACCTTTTTGCGGGGAGTAATAAAATGTGACCAAGGTGATACGTCAGACAGGCGAGGCGCCGGCGGGGTCGTTGGGAACACAGGAAGAATCACCTGATAGCTGCGTAGGTGAAGTAGGGAGGGCAGTTTTCCTGTCGATAGTACTGTGGAGGGTTGGTGGAGGGGGATAGCTCAATGCTGATTGGGATGCATCTCAACCAGTACTACCTTGCTTCTCCCTCTTGGTTTTGGATGACTGTATTAACCCCCGCAGATTCGAGGCTTGAGGTTGTTTGAGGGCGAGAGAAAGAAGGGTGAGCGGGTTGGGAGGGGTAAGGTAGGGTATGTTATCTCTTATTGCTTGGATACCTGGTATTTCGTTTCCATGGAAACTGCCCCTTTTAGACCCATCTCCCGGCAGCCATTTCCTGTCTATGTTGATCCTTCCTACAATACCCCCATTAGGTGAAGATGTGTTTTGGACAGTTATTGTTAGCAAGATGGATGATACATAATAACAGATGATTTCCTATTACTTTCATGCAAGCTGTACTTCAGAAACAGATCCATGTTATTTCAGTATTGTATGTCAGTGCAAAGAGTTATTTATGAGCAACTTGCATTTTATGTTTGCAAGCAAAGACAATGTTTCATGGCCCTTCAATTATGACTCAAAAGAATGTTAAACTTGCTGCACCCTATACCAGACTTGATTTTAAAGGTCATTAACATCAGCTAACAGATTTCGTTGCTTGTGGTAATATGTTTAGTATGTGAACAGTCACTGGCAGTGTAGTAAGGGCAATTATCCACAGATAATTTATCAGCAGGTAACCTTTTCACAATGTGTGTAGGTGGTCTGACCCTTACTTGCCCTTTAAGACAACTGTTAACACTTGAGTTGAAAAGGTGGAAGATTTGGTGGAATGAAATGTCAATATATTACTTGATATTTTTGCTGGTACACTTATTAAGTGAATATCAATAACCCAGTATTATTATTATTCTTGGACAGCAGTAACAGACTCCTTTTTTCTCATTATTTGCACATTGTCTAAAAGAGTTGGAATGAACCATATTTGTAGACCATTGTTATATTCTCAGAAAGCTACATTCTTTTCATTCTTTATTGTTACTTTTCTTTCTTAAGCTAGAATGACTGTTGGCTGAGTTGAATTCGGATGAACATTTTAATGCCTTTTGGTGTCTTTATGTTTTGCTTGTTTTTTGGTATGCAGTTTGAACAGATTATAGGTTTAGAAATTTGTGAGCAGAACTTTCTTTTCAAAAGTTAAAATGGTGGACATTTATTTCAGAATGATATGGCAATTTATACTATTTTACATTGTGTTTAATCCTGTTAGTACTTTAAAAAAGTTTTTTCTAACATAATATTAAACCATAACATATAGCATTTTTAAACTTTAATCATAAATGTTATTTATTTTGTTTTCATTAGACTTATTAAAAAAATATCTTTTTGTCACATGCAGAAATAGTGAAACATTCCCAAGGAATAATTTATGAAATTATGTTGGGTTGTGCCTTAAATTTTATTAATGGTGCTAGTTATTACCTTAAAGGCAAACCCTTCTAGGCTTTGTGATATGCCTTTTACCCGCTTAGGCTAGAATTGTATCATTGGCATATATTATCCGGCTACAATACACATTCTGAGCATTCCTGCTGCAATTAAGATAATGAGTTTTGTGTATACATTATTACAATTGACGGCACTTCTTGTTCCTAATCCCCCCCAGTGGAGCATAGGGCCGCAATTGACAGCAGTTAGCAGTGTCTTAAAGTTTTTTTTGCCATTATGTTTGGTGACATAAATGCATTGACCGTGAAAAAATAACCTTAACCCAGAACATACCATCAGAAAGATTTTCAAGAAGCTTAAATGATCGTAAAGTCTTTGTGTATAAATGTGTATTTGTGCACAAGAATGGCTTCCTTTTTTTAGGTAATACTTTCCTAATGTAACATTTACCATAAGCACTGAATCTTTATATATACATATATCTATAACCAGAGTTTACTATCATGGACCTTTCTGTAGTTTTTTCCCTGTATTTCTTTATCTTCATTCTCATACTCTGAAGTTTGAGTATGATTAGCAGGTTTTTTTTTTAAATAATCTACCATCTGACTGTATGTAGTGCTCCTGATACAGAAGATATGACACTTTGTCGATGATGGGGGTGTGTGTGTATTATGACTAGCCACATGCCCATCCCTGCCATTAGAGGAATGAACCTCTTGCAGCTTCCCCCTAAACTTGATCCTTTTTCAGAGTGTCAAGGAAAATGGAAACATGACACATGCTGAAAAATAGAAATCAGTTTATCTTTCCTGGTGTGCAGTCTCACTTTGTTTTCTCACCTCATCCCTGCAACACTTCAACCCTGCAACACTTCAGTGCCATCTTGATGCTCTGAGTATTAGCAAACTAGGTCTGCTCATGCAGGCTGTGGTCCAGACTAAGTGCGCCAGGTTTCAGCTGTGGACTTTGCCAGGAATTCCTGCGAGGAGAGTAGCTTCTTGCTGGCAAACTCTGATACCTGGCATTTTCAGGCTTGCTGCAGCAGCGTAGTTTGTAATGTTAAGGGTAGGGGGAGGCTTTGTATAGGCATCATCTGGGCACATTGCCAGGTGAGCCTGCCTCACCTAGCCAAGGCTGTTCTGTCTATAGACCAGAATCCTGGTCTTTCTGGCAGCATTTTTCAAATTGATAATAGCATTTAACTTGTATAAGAAAAAAAGACATCTTTATGTTTTTCTGTAAACTATTGCTCACACTTAAAGACGCAGTATTTGTTTACAGAGTTTCGGAACAATTTAGTGTTTTGGCAGCAGCTTTTTACTTAGGTGGGGAAAAAAAACCCATCAACACCTCAGCTATATGCACACGTGTGCCTATACCTATATACATGTGGGCGCATTCATTTATGTATAACCTTACAAGTTAATTATGATTGTGATACAATTACGGAATTATGAAAACTCATGAAGTTATTAAAGCACATATGCAATTTTATGCTTTGTAGCTTTGTCACTTTGTCTGATTATTCTGTCAGCCCCTCTGTTCTTTGTGTGTGTGTCACTTATTCTATCATGCATCTGTGAGTGCACAATCAGAGATATGCATGAAATGATTTATTTATCTTTCATTTTAGCTCTTTTTAGCATTTTTTTCAAAATCCTTGATATCTGAAGATGATAGATACAGCTCTTAGGTTTATAAAAATTGCAGCTTCATGGTAGTTTTCTTCTTAATTTGAAACATTTTACAGATCCACACTCTATTGTAGATTTAAAAGAAATTGCGTTCATATTAAGTTTTGTTATAAAAATATTTCACTGATTTCGAGGAGTTTGCATGGTATAAACTTTCAGACATGATTATGAA
The DNA here is from genome assembly GCA_004794325.1 of Pomacea maculata. NCBI lineage: Eukaryota > Metazoa > Mollusca > Gastropoda > Architaenioglossa > Ampullariidae > Pomacea > Pomacea maculata. The sequence continues at coordinate 140,864 of SRHC01000819.1, read as the reverse complement.
ACTCCTTACATAGTTCATAATAATTGCCTGAGTGATTTATGGCTTTCTTTCAGAGTGCAGAATGGATACGTGTTCGCGTGCACCAGATGGAGCCCGATCTTATGGATGTGGGATCCAATCTGGAAGAGGCTCTTCAGCTTCAGCACGAGCACCAGGAGCTTCTGTTCAGATTGAAGGTACTGCCTAATCTTCTTCAGGATTATTTAGGGAAAGTAGAATGAAACCCTTCCACTTCCTTTCATCAGTGATTGTTGAAAACACTTCAAACAATATCACATTTGCCGTTCCCACTTCTTTAGCTAGACTTTGCTTGTGATTGTTCAGAGTCCTCAGTTCCTCTGTTTGCTGTTGTTTGAGGTGTCTAGTGACACCTTTTTGTGACTTTTTGACTTGTCATGCCTCTCAAACATTATGTTTAGTTGCTTTTGTTTTAATTGTTGCCTCAGATTTAGTTCGAAACTGTCAAATTTTGCTTTATTGCAAAAAAGAAATACATCTGTAGTCAGCATGCTTACAAGCTACTACAAGTTTTTTAAGGACTTTAAATTTCCATCTCTTTGGTTGTGAAAACTTTGTCTGTTCCTGGAACTTTCAGTCACAAGCATAAGCCAAGGGTTCATGGCACACATTTTAGCTTGAACTTGAATCCAAGGGCATTGAGAATAAGAAACAGTCATTTCTTCTTCAGGCTTTAGCATCATGAATTCTTACTTTGCAGTTAATCTTGCTGGTTGCTTCATTTAAGACCCCATGGGGATAAAGTAAAAATGAATTAATTATGAGCAAAATACTGGGTGTGAACAGGTCTCAACATTCATTAGTATTTTGTTTGACAATAATTGAAAGTCCTTAAACACAAGGCCTATTCTCAATGGAGCTCAGTCTCAAAATAATATTTTTATAGAATTTGCTTACCATAATGGGCCAGAGAAGAAAGGGAAAAGGTGTGGTGTGGTATATTATTAGAAAAAAATGGGAGGGGAGAGAGTCCAATAATGCTGATACATAATACGTATGCAAAATTATTGATGATGAAAAAGATTTCAGTAAGATAAAGTTTGTAGCAAGTGAGAGTGTCAGCTGCTAGGTGTGTTGACAGACAAAGCACATATTTTATAGAAAGTCATTCTCAATGCAAGGACCTTTAGTATAAGAGCAGATGTGTTTTGTTTGTGTTACAAAGAAATATTAGTTTGTGCTCTGATATTATCCTCTTGCACATTTGTTTCATATGAATATATAAGAAGGCAGAGAGTTGAATCTTAAAATTCTGAGCTTTTGTATGTAGATCCTAAGGATGACATGCTTTTCTTTTTTTTATTTTGTTGTGTGTCTTTCCCCAGTGTGGTTTTTATTTCACAGAAGCCATGTTAATGTTTAGTTTCTTTCACATATTTCAGAGAAGTTATTCCAGGTGTCATTGACCATCTTTTGAAACCTCGTACAGTTTTAGTCTGTTTTAATAGCTTGGTTTGAGATAAATATTTGTGTGTGCTCCACCTGTCTGGTAAATCAGGGATCTTCTCACTATTTTGGGCCGGCATTTCCATGTTGATGGATGATTACAGACTAGTAAACTTCACTTGCATCTAGTGGGGAAAAGTTGTGGCAGTAGCAAGGCCTAAAGGATTAGCATTTCTCCCTTCCAAGGAATAAACCCATTAAATAATTTTTGTAATGTCAGCATTCTCTTTCATTTAGTAGATCTTTACAGCAGATATGAATTAATGCTTTTTTTTTTTTTTGTATTAGTTTGAATTTCCTAATTGCAATAGGTGCTGTTGCCTCAAGAATTGTCAAATTTAAGAACTATTTTTTTGAGATAAGTATATTTAAGAATTCTTTCGCACATTTCTCATATTTTGTAAATCTTTACCTGTGATTTTATGACCAAAAGTCCTTTATTGCAGCATAGCCCTTCCAGTTTCCCTTTATGGCATTTGTGTGATCACGACAGATACTAGAGTAGTTTAAAAAGTGGCTATCATTGGAGAATAAAGAAATCTTATTGCAATCCTTTATAATGTGAGGTGGCAGGCTATCTTTATACTATAAACAAGAGCAAAATCAATTGAGCTAGCTAAGAGTTACACATCCATTTGCTCTTCTTTCTTTCTTTTAAGGGTGTGCAATGTGCTCAGTTAATAGGGTTACATAAAAGTGAGTAAAATTATTCGATATGGAATCAAAGGTATTAAATCAGGGGTTTGGGAGAAGCAAATAGTGATACTAATCTCTGTATGCATAACCGACTGCATACTACAGACCAAATCAATTTATAAAAACTAGAAGTCAGAGGTAGTTTCTGTCAAGTGTGCGTCAATCTTGATATTTTATGCCATGGTCAAAGGCATTCTTTAAGTTAGTCTGAAAGACATTTCTTCTCAGTGGTCAGATTTTGACATGTTAATGAAGCATCCAAAGATAATCACAATATCTAAAAATAGTTTCTTATCTAACTGGTCTGAAATACAATCATTCCTCTTTTTCTATTATTAGTCAAAAGAAGGGGAAGTCTTGGAACTACTGCGTCGTGCAGATGTATACGCAGATGAAAACCGCTCTCAGACAGATGTACATGGGGCAATGGCTGACACATTGGCTGAGGCCTGGCGAGACCTTAATGACAAGCTGCAGTACAGAAGCAAGTTGCTGGAACAGAGTGTTACATTCCATCAGAGTGCACAAGATGTAAGTAGATGCTGATGGCAAGATCCTGTGATCCTATAAACATTCCATAAAAATTTAATAATGTACTATGATACACCTTTAGCTGATATTTTTGTATGCATTATTTAAAGATGTTTTCCTTTATGCTCAAGATAAAGCTATACAAACCACAGCAAAGGGGTAGTTGTCATTTTTTTACATTGCTCATTATTTTTCAGTTGTCATCCAAACTGGAACAAGCCCAGGGCAATTTCATTGGCGTTCCTCTTGCCTCTGATGTTGATTCCGCTCGTAGACTTCTGCAGCAGCATAATGACATGAAACAAAGTGAGTAAACAGGATTTTACTATTTGTGCCTTCTGACATCTTCCTCTTCATATAATGTAAGTGATAATATTTCTGCCATCAAGGAAATGGGGTAGTGGTGAGAACTGTTAAAGGAATATCTGGTTCATTTTAATGTCTTTTGTTGATGGGAAGATGTTTGTAAGAGCATCTTAATTTAAAAGAAATACAAAAACAGCATAAAAAAGAAATAAATATATAATTACAGAAAAGAAAAAAGTTTATGCAGGTGTTTGAACCAATACTTTTTCTGTTACAGCCATTCTTGAGTCCTCCAAATTCACTCTTGACCTGGGGCAGTCTCTTCTTGACCAAATCAAGGAGATGGGTATGCATGCGGACATACAAAATCGCCATGCCACTACTGCAGCCTGTTATGGTATTGAACACCTACTAGAACTGCTACATGACAAAAGAAGACACCTGGAAGAACTTTGGACCCAAAGGAAGATCCAACTCGAACAATGTCTACACTTATGCCAGTTAGATCAAGAAGTTAACAAGGTAACCACTTTTGCTAATTTCTAGGGAACATTTGTTAAACTGATCATGCAATCTTCATAAACCATATCATTAGAAGAAGTGTTGTAGATCATAAAATGTACATGTCACATTTATAAAACTTCAGGAGCAATTTTTTGAATGATTAAATCAATTTTTATTTTGTTGTCCAGATCCTGGAATGGTTCCGCACTGTTGGGACCTCATACCTAACTCGCACAGAGCTCGGAACATCCTATAATGATTCCAAGCGCATCCAGGAAGAGCACAGTCAATTTGAAGCTGAGGCTAGAGTAAGAGTGTTATATTAATTGTCTCATTAAGCAGAATTTTTATTAAGACCAGAGTTAAGTATGTCAGTTTTTAGGTAGCCTAGATTTGTTTATGGATGGTTGTTTTCAGTAACTGGAGACAACAGTGTTGTCTGTTTTGTCTAAAATTATGATATTCTAAAATAGTGTTAACCATGTAAATGTTGGAGCATAAGAATCTCTCAGTCATTCACATCAATCTAAAAAAGTAAAAGTTCTTGAAAGGTTCTGACTTAATATTATTGCTTATATATTATTTTCTTGGTCACCACAGGAGATCCAGGAGAATATGCTTCGACTTCTCCGGACTGCTGATAGTCTGTTAAGACGAACAAATATTGATGCAGAAGGAATTCGTCAGCGCCTCATGCTCGTTGACCAAGAGTGTGAAAACTTCATGATCAAACTGGACAACAGAAGGAAGAATATCTTCATGGCTGTATCTTTCTTCAACCTTGCAGAAACGGTAAACAAACCCACGAAAATAATTTATTTCATATCATTATCTACTAGTTATTTCATAAGCCACAAAAACAAGCTCAAGGAAAAGTGTTACGGGAGAAAGTGTGGTGTTTCAGAGCTTAAGCACTGTTCTTTAGTTATCATTAACAGTAAGCTGCTCCATATAGACTAAGCATTTGTCTGTGATATACACAGGCTCTAAATAAGCTGGATCAGGTAGAAGTCCAACTCAACAACATGGACTTGCCAAGGAACAGTGCAGAGCTGGCGGAGCGACATTCCCAGTTGTCTAACGCCATCGTGGATGTATCCACTGAAGCCATACACGAGGGTCGGCTGCTACTAGAGAGGGTCAGTAGCGTCGACCCTGGGGCTGATGGTGTGAGACGCAAGGTTTGTAGTGCACATTTGTATCACTTGTTAAAAGGTTTGGTTGTATCTACAGACTTGCAAGATAGAGTACACATAAATGCATCCTGCAGCAAATTTAAATGATGATGTGACAATGTATAGTAATCTGAATACATTTTTAAAGTTTTAATCCTTTGTTGTACCCTGTCCATGACATATCTTCAATTATTTTAAGATCTTAAATCTTTGTAATAATTAATTTGTGCATTTAGCTCATATTTAGTGTTATCTCAAGGTTGTAGTGAAGTTATGGTCCTCAATTTTTGTTAGTTGGATGAGCTCCACAGTCGCTGCACACACCTTGAGTCACTTTGCAAGGCTCGACGGGCAGAGGCGTGGCAGAGAAGTCAGGCCTATCTCCACTTCCAAGAAAACTACAATAGCGTAAGTACTCTTATCTCTTCACCTCTAGTCTTTCAGTTATTTGTGTCTTAAGTGCTGATGCAATTAATAATAATAAATGGAAAATTTGTAAAGCACATACTCACACTCCTAAGGAGTATGCTCTTAACACCTATAAGAACAAGAACAAGACATGGACAACATATATGGGACAGGAAAACAAACGAATAACATATAAACTAAGAAAAAATAAATGCAAAGAGGAACCAGATAACAAGAATTGAGCATATCATGATAAAGACGACCAGGGAAGGGTGTGAAAAATGACTAGCATGGTGGGAAATTAAAGTTAAACACTTTTTTTTTCTCAGCTGTCTACTTGGCTTAGTCAGATAGGCCATTCAATGCTTGCCCGCCACTCCAGCATGGGAACAAGCCTTGCTAGTGCCAAGGACTTTCTTGAAGTACATGAGCAACTAGACGAAGATATCAGGGTATGTGTGATGCTTCAATAATGACTTCTGGTATCAAGTTTTTTGTTGTCTGTATTTAGACATATATATAAATATTGTTTATGTTAAAAATATTATTATCTACAACAGAAAGATCATATAAAGTGAGAATTATAGGCGGTATAGTGAATAAAAAAAGATGTCTTTTTTCTTCAGGATAAGAATGCGGATCTTGAAGCGCTCTCATCAGCCGCCATGGCGCTGGTCAAGTCAGGGGACCAGGAGGCCAAGAATGCTGCTGAGAGGGCTGACGCTCTGCACAAGCAGTTTACCAGACTGCAACGCATCGTTGAGACCCGCATTCAGCTTGCCTTGATATACGTCTCTTTCCTAAAACTTGTGCAGCAGGTACAATCTTCTGCTGAAATCAAGTTCCATCCTGATTTTGTATTCAGCAGAGGCAATGCTAATAGGAAGTACAATATGATATGAATTTCTTTTAATAATTTACATGGAAAAACTTTGTGAGAAATGCCAAAATTTTACTTGAAATATGCTTACTTTTAAAACTGGACCTAACTTTTTAAGAAAGAAATTATTTGCATAAAAATGTGTTAGTATTGGTTAGAAATAAAAATGATTGGACAAAGGTAACTGACAACACTGAAAAATCATTACTGACAGTGGAATATCTTATAAAAGTTTAGCATCTTTGTTTTGGATATCCATTGTGCCATTTGTGAGAGATATTTCGTTACTTCAACTTTTATTTCATTTTTATTTAGCTGTCCACAAGCTTGGACAGCTTGCAGCATATTATACGCTCCGAGACTGAGGACCTTCAGGACCTCACAGACACTGCTCTGCAGCAAGTACAGACCATGTACACTCAGACGGAGCAACTTTTCGCGGAGTTTAATGCAAAGGGAAAACTTTTCCTGCAGAACTCCTCCACGGTAAGCAAACAAAATTTGTTTTTCTCCTTCAGCTAGCTATTAAAAGCTTATTTACAGGTTAATAAACCAAAGATACTGAATGGGAAAATTTGAACTATTCATATTTTTTGAACAAAAATGTGTTAAATTTTTGTTTGTTTTCAGATCGCAGATGACTCACGGCTGGAGGTTCGAACAGCCATCAGTTTGGTAGAGTCATCTCTCACTGAATATGGTCAGCGCATGACATCGCTGACACAGTATTGGGAGGCATGGCAGCAGCATGTTATTTCAAGCAAGCAGTTCAAGTCACAGTGGCACCAGTTTATTCAGGATGCCAGACGGGTATTGTGCTTTATATTTAAAAGTACAGGTTTTATTATTTTTTTACATGTCATGTTTTTTAAACTGTCTTTTGTTTTTCTTAAGAAGCTATTCTACCTAATAACCTAAGATGTACATGCATGATGGTGTTCATTATGTTTTATCCACAAATAAAAAATTGCATCATTGTTTGACCTTATTGAATTTACTTCTCAAATATTTTTTGAAATCATCATTTGCATACTTTGACAGAAAGCTTGGTAGTACATTTCTGCTACATTATCCTTGATAAATTATTTCAAGTGGCCATGCTTATTCTACCTTGTGTTCATCATAGTATTTTTTTAATATTATTTTGATTTGCTTTGTGGCTGAAATGCATTCAGATTTAAGTGCGAGTTTGAAAACTTACTGTGGAAAAAGTTATTCTCATTTATCATTAACTTGTTAAGGAGAGTATCATATTTACTCACCTGACTTTGTTTGAGCACAGTAACAATGCTTGAAAATGAAAATGAAAATAAATACTGACTCCTTTATGTTTTCTAAGCCAGGGACTTTTTTTTGCTTCTAATCCACAAAAGGAAGTCATGTCTTGCCTCATTTGCTGACCTCAGTGGGTTGTGATTAAAATCAGGGGGTGGAATTTCATAAGGGAATCCCCAACCTTTTTATGTTTCCAGACTATTGACTGGGTCATGAAAATTGAGAATGACTTTTTCCCGCTCATTGCTGGTGAGCTGGGTTCTACAAAAAGCTCAAGCCAACAGATACAAGCACATCTTGATGAATTTCTGCCAATGTATAAGGTACTTCTAAAAGATTCAGACCCAAAGACATGTCCTTGGCTTCATGGAATCCTTGGCTTCTGGACACTGTCATCATAGTAAATTTTTTCTGTTATTAACAAACCTTTTCACTCAGGCTGAAAATTATATCAGCATCTGTGAAACTTTATCATTCTGTGATTAATTGGACAGTGATGATGCCAAAATCCCACGAAACCAAGGAAGGGCCCTTTTTAGTCTCTGTGTTAATGGTAGCCTTTTTTGCGCATCTCTGTAGACAATTGACCATGTAATGAAGATTGAGCGGGAGTTTTTCCTGCCCTACATTGCTGGTAACCTGGGCAACTCACTGCAGAAGGCACAAGAGTTGCAGAGAAAGCTGACAGAATTCATTCCCATTGCCAAGGTAGTCAACTTTGATGTTTTTGATGTTGTCTGGTGCCTGTTTTGTGGAAAAACAGTGAAGACACCTCCAAAGAATGGTGAAACCATTGATCTTAACCATAGAGCCATTGTGTTCTCCAAGCGACAGTAATTTGATTGACATTTATTATCATTACAACATTCGCATCAGGTTCCTCGTCTTATTACCTGATTAAAATGTTAATGTGTCATGTGAGCTTAAGTGGTAGAGTAATTCACAGACTTTCATGCAAAGGTGCTGTAAGATTTATCTTTGATTTCATTGGAAACTTCAAAGGGAGAGAAAGAGGAAGGGTGAGAGTAAACACATGCACATGTGTACATGTTTGCATGTGCGTGCATGTGAGCATACACATGTACATATATCAGTTACATAGTAACATTTGGTATGATAATAGCATTCATTATGATTTTCCAATAATGTTTTACAAATCAGAGTTTCTTTTTTTTATCTGCCAGGTAGACATTGTTCTTTAACTAAACATGTTTAAATGAACTCAACTTTTCTTTCTGTGCTGTAAATGCTCTGAGCTTATTGATAAAATAATTTGCCGTACTTGCAATACAAGATTTACGGACATAACTCAAACATCGAAGAAACACAGACTACACAAAAATATGCCACTTGCTCATCAGCACCATGAGGTATGGGTAGACTGGTGTACATCAGAACAGCTTCAGAAGAATTTGAAGAAGATAGTAGGGAAGATATCAAAAGAGTCTGGATAGGTGCTTATTGAATACAGTGAAGTAATAAGAATATTTACCACAAAATAGCTCCAGCCTTAAAAGATGACATTTTAATTCAATTTAACATGATTCTGTAATGCAGAAAGCCCAAGAAGACATCGAAGAGCATTTGAAAACAGCAGAACTGCTGTCTCTAAAAGGTGACACAAGAGGTCAAAAGGAACAAATTGTTAATGAATTGATTCGTGTGCATCAACGCTTCCAAGCTCGCATGAATGAATACCAGATTCTTATCAAGATGACCATCCAGTTCTTCAAGAATGTCAGCCAGGTATATTTGTTGAGGAAATTGAATATGGGCTTAATAAATGCCTTATATAATTATGAAGCTTTTAAAATTGGTTGCAGTGTAAATTCCAGGCAAATAAAGGGAAGTTTGTTATTCACCAGGTGTTTACATTTTGGCGGTAATTTTTCAAAGTATTTTAAAAATCAGTTGTATTTCTGCAAACATTTTGGTTTTTTTCTTCATAGAGGTTATTTTCAAATGTTTTTGTGCCTAAATCTCCATGCTTGTATGGATTAAAAAAAAAATCAGAAGATATTAAAATAGGTCATGGATGTTCATGAATACATAAATGAAAATAAGTTTTGTTTAGATGAAAAATAAATATTTAAATTTCCACTAAAAGTTGACAGAATATTTGTGTGCAAAGAGGAAAATAATTGCAGTGATCTAAAATGTTTAAACTTACTGAAGGTAATGTGAGCCTGTTGTTTCTTTTCTACAGCTGGACGAGTTGATAGAGAAGACAGAGAGAGAGTATATGCAGTCACAGCTGCCAACTGACCTGTCTCAAGCTGAGTCCATGCTGGAAGAGCATAAGCGAAAAAAGACAGAAGTTTCACATTTTATCAACTACACTGCAGAAGAAGGAGACAAGATTGTTCGCCGTGTTCGTCAGCAGGTTTGTTGTTAAAAATGTTATGGATATAATAATAATAATAAATGGAATTTATATAGCGCATTTCTTGACTTGGTAGAAGCCTCAATATGTTTTACAAGAAAAAGGAGGAAAAAAAAAAGTGCAACACACACGTACAGACACAATCCAATATATGCCAGCAAACAAATGACAAAAAATAAATAAATAAATAAAAACAGCTTGTGTAGTCTGTGGGAAAACAGAATAGATCAATACTCAGGCCAGCAGAGCTGAAATCGCCAGAAGACTGCTGGTATCAATGCAATCACAAGCAGAGAAAACTGCATGAAAATGTTAATGCAGATGACTGTGATTCTCCAGTTATGGAAGGCCCATAGCAGTGATGACTTGTAAAAATAGAAGAAGCTGGTATGGCGTTAGGCAGAAAAGAGTGGCAGTCAATGGAAAGTGTGAAAGTCATAGAGGAAAAATAAAAATCAAACAGTACTTCATAGCAACTACGCAAACAAAAACAGAAAGGGAAGATGAAAACCCAACTGTTCTGTTACTGACATTAGTTGAAGGCTTGAGTTCTTGTGCTGATATAATTTATAACATTCACTATGTACACCAAGATTACGAGCTGTTACAGTTCATATCTACAGCTCAGAAAGCTATTGTATCATCTGTGGAGAATGCAGAATAGATTAAGAGATACTCAGGCCAGCGGAGCTAATGTCGCCAGAAGACTGCTGGTATTGATGCAATCACAAGCAGAGAAAAACTGCATGAAACTGAGGAATGACTGTGTGATCTTCAAGTTATGTAAGGTCCACAGTCGTGATGACTTGGAAAAAACAGAGGAAACTGTTATGGCATGGCATCAGGTGGAAAATACCAGCAGTTGACAGGAAATTTGAAAGTAGTAGAGGAAAATAAAAGTCAGTCTGGCACAGCAAGGATACAAAGAAAAAAACCACTGGCCTATACAATAACACCAAAAATACAACAAATTAATCAAAAATTGTGGAGAGATGTTTCCCTCAGGCCTTTAAGGTGAAGTGACACCACTCTAACATTAAAGTATTGCTTTTAAATATTGGTGCTAGAAATAAAATTGTAAAAAATACCATAAAAAAAATAGAAGTACTTAAAATAATGAATTCAGTGCACCCAGGCATGATGTACACCTATAAAACTGAGGCTGCATAAAAGTCATACAAAGGAATGATGCTTCTAGTGGGCTGCTCTTCTGAAACTTCAGAGCACAGGGAATGAAGTGTTGCTGATGATGGTTTATTATTGTTCATTATGGGTACCTATTTTTTTGATTGAATGAAGACCATTTTGATTGTTTACTAAACTGTTTTATGACATCTTCAGGATGCAGAGGCAGCAGCACGAGAAGACGTCCAGCAAGTCTTGGATGTTATGACAGAGTATAGGCGCCGGTGGGACTCCACTTGGGAGGAGCAGGAACGGCGCCTGAGGCAGAATCTTCAAATCTGCCAGTTCCACTATGACCTCAGACAGGTCTGTTAAAAAAGGAAACTTGCAGAAGTGTGGTTAATCATATTCAAGGACATAAGTTGTTGTTTTCTTTTTGGACTGGTTATACAGATGAGTAAACAAATTATAATTTACCTTATATTGCAGATCCATTCTGAAATCGATGAGTTGCATCAGCATTTGCAGGCTAGGCGAGGAAGTTATGGAAACTCCCTGCCAGCAGCAAAGATGACAGCTCAGGCTTTCAATCAGTTTGAAAAGACTGTTGAGGTATGCTGTTTCTTTGCTTGACTGGCACTTTATAGAATGCATTTATTACAGTTTCATGCTTAAACACTTTTACTTCCCTTTATTTGTTGCTGATCATTGGCACATAAACAATGCGGTGTGTATACTGCTGCTAATGATACAATATGTATACTGCTGCTAGTAATGCAATGTTTATTGGTATATCAACAGCTTCTGTTTTGTGAAATATATTTATTTTCATAATTGTGAAAGACCTGCCAGGTAGAGACTGAGCAGTTCAAAAGGCACTAAAGTTAAAGATAACATTTTCACATCATCATAATCATATGTATTATGTTTTCAGCTGATTGAGAGAAAGATAAAAGATTTCATCAGCACAGCAGAACTCATGGTGCAAGATAAACACTATGATTCAGAAAACATCCACAGAGAAATTGATGTGCTGAAGAAGAAATGGAGTACATTCCACACAAGCGTGCGAGATTATCGCACACAACTAAATACATCTGTTCTATACTTCACTCTTATTGAAGAGGTAAAAAAAAAAATTAAAAAAGAAAACTCTTTATCTTTATCAACCGTTTTCTTCTTAAGGTTTTGAATTATTTTTACCTAACATGTAGACAATACTTTTTATAATTAGCATTACTGTGAGCAAATATTTTGATTTTACAAGTCACTTTGATCTCTTAGACTTAAGGGAATTTTTAACCTTCCCAGCAGGTCGAATTATAAGTAATGATAAAATCTTTAATTCTAGTCCCTATTTAGTATTTTGTAATAGGTTTGTATAAAATCAGTAAGGAAGCAGTTAACTTGACAAGAAATCTTGCATTTCATCTCAGTGGAAGAATATTCAATCATCTAGAAAGGGATTGGACACCAGACTATCAGACTCCAAACCTCTTACCTTACTTCAGTGGCTCTGACAAATACATCTTTTATGTTTAGTGTGAAATGTGGATGCGGGAGGGAAGCCAGCTGCTGATCAACATTGGGCGGCGTGCACCTGAGTGCCGTGCACCACAGGATGCTGCAGATCTTATTCAGAGCTTGGAACGCTTTGTGGAGCAAGGGAAGCCCCTTCAAGAGCAGCGCCTTCAGAAAATCTCAGAACTTTCTCTGCAGCTGTATGGTCAGTGTTTAATGAAATGTTTGCCATCTTCTAGTAATATTTACTTGTTTCATTTTCATTTAAGAGATCTAAAATCTTTTTCAATGGATGTGATGGGTAATAACATGGGTAATACGATGTAGGTATGCTTGATACACACATGCACATAGATTGTGAAAAATGTTCAGTTTATACAACATTTTTTTCATAGTTTTGACACCCCATCAGCAATTAAAATATACTGTTGACACTGTGCCAACCTATGCATTACAGGTGATCAAGGTGCCAACAAGGTTCGGCCGCTCATTATCCAGTATCAAGACATCATGCAGTCCTTTGAACAAGCGGATAATGAATTGTCCCTACTCAAAGAAAATCTAGAGGGAAAGCAGGTAGGTTTTTGTTTCAAATTACTAGCTGGAGTTCCCTATGCAAAATAGTTTGCAGCTGTTTATTCTTTATTGTTCACTGCTTTTTAAGATTACTAATGGAGGGAGATTTTTGTTTTTGTTTAATAATAATAAATAATAAGACATGCAAAATTTGTAAAGTGTATACTCACACTCCTAAGGAGTATGCTCTTAGTGCTTAAAAACAAGAAGGGAACATGGACAGCATACGAGGGACAGGAAAACAAACAAATAGCATATGAACAACAATCGTACTAAACGAAGAATAAAATGAAATACAGAAAATACAAAGAGGAACCAAATAAAAGAACAAGAGCTGAGATTAACATGACATTGCAAAAGGAAGGGTGTGAAAAAGGACTAGCATTATGGGAAAGGTTGTTAGGAGTAATGTTTACGGAAGAGATGTGTTTTCAGTGCACGTTTAAAGGATTCAATATTGGGTAGCTGGTGGATATGGAAAGGGTGAGAGTTCCATTGTTTCGCTGGACAATAACTGAAAATCCTGTGGCCAAATGTTGTTTTGGTGACAGGAAGAGTCAGAAGTATTTGTTACAGGGTCTGTTCTTTCTCCTTTATTCCTTCTGTGCTTTTCAAGATCTGTTTAAGAGCATGTGCAAGTAAATGAATGCCAAAAGATATCTCTCTGAAAGAGCTTTTCTTATTTTATCGAAATCCATTTGTTAGTTATTCCATATCATTGCTCCAAGCCTGCAATTTTAGCAGATTTTTGTATAATTTAAGAATCATCTTGTCTATGTTAACACAAGTTCTTTTATATATATATATTTTTTGTGTGTTAAATTTATAGTTTGCTTTTGCTTTCAGAACACTGTTACATAGAATTAGTAGTGTTAGGGACTGGCTCTTCTAACTCTGGTCTTTTTCATGGACTGTATAATGTCCCACCATTCAGCTTTTCTTTGTAATGCAAAGTAAAATGTAAGGCCTGTGCTCTACAGTGAGCTATAAATGTCAAGTTTGATTGCTTTGTTTAAGCTAATGCATAAGAAACATGCACTTGACAGCAAGAGATTCTGCACCTAGTAAATGGTAGTCTTTTTTGTTTTTTTTCATGCTGTTTCCATTTGCATCAGTTTATTTATAACTTCTGGGAAAATTTATCTTCAGGCTCCACCCATAGAAGAAACTATGGACAGACAAACAGCAGCAGCAGCTGCTGCACCTCGGGCTCAGCCCAAGCCACCTCGCATCACACAGCACCTGAAAAATGCTGAAGTTGTGGAGGGTGTGAAGTGAGTTAACAAAATTGTCTGGTTTAACAACCCAACCTAGCTGTTGAACTGGTGCCTGAATTTTTAGAGGGTTGGGAAAAGTAGAGAAGCAAAGGAGAGGAAAGATGGGCACCACCCCTGCAAAAAGCTAGCCATGACAAAAGTGCAGTCTCTAACACCTTACCAACAACCAAAAGCATCGATGACTGCCTTTTTTTCCTTCTGTCCTTTTTTCTGCCTTTCTTTTATGACAGTTCATTTTACAGGTGTTAATTTCACTTAACATCTGGTCAAAAGTCTAGTCAAAACCTAGAGTTTCATCGCAGCATCAAACATTATCAAAACTATACTTGTTGCTGCAAGAGGAGCTGTAATAAGAAATATAAAGATTGTAGGAAGCTGTAGTTATTGAAAAGTATAACTGAAGGCACGCAAGGAGCTATAATTATAAGCATGAAAATTACAGGAAACTTTATTTATCAAAAACTGCTTGTAGCTACAAGAGGAGCTATAATATTAAATGCAAATAATGTAGGAAACTTTGTTTATCAAGAAATATGCCTGAAGCTGTGCAAGGAGCTATGATACTAAACATGAAGATTATTGGAAGCTGAGTGTTATTTGTTGGCCAATTGTGTGTTTTGTTATTTAAGAGAGTTATATTCTTAAGGTCAATAGGAGCTTAGAATGCATGCACTTTTGTGGCACAGATTCACCTTTGAGTGCCGGGTGGAAAGTGAGACAGTTCCTGAGGTGCGCTGGTTCAAGGACAACCTGCCACTTAACAGCCCAGACTATGAGACTCATTATGATCGGGGTCTAGCTACTCTGACCATTGAGGAAACCTTTTCTGAAGACACAGCACGCTACACTTGCCGGTTCACAAGCCAATCAGGCATGGCAGAGTCATCAGCTTATCTTACAGTTAGGGGTAAGTGAAAATGACAGGACTTTTTATATGGTGACTTTTTCTATTTTAAAAAGGGCTTTTATTCTGAGAAAGAAGAATGAGATGAGGGAGTGTCCCTTGTATGCATGTGTGTTCATGTGTTTGTTATAATGCACAAATAAGGTTTATTTATTTTATATATATATATGCAATCAAACTAACATTATATACACTCTTTTAAAAATTTCCACTTCAGTGTGTGAGATGTTAACTTAAACAATACCCGATTTACAGAAACCCATCAGCAGATTGTAGCTCCAGAGTTTACAAAGAATATCAAGTCTGTGGAAGTGGTTGAGGGAGCACCACTTGTGATGGAATGCCATGTGGTGGGCATCCCCTCACCGGCAGTGTCTTGGTACAAGGATGAAATCAACATTGACAACTCACCAGACTATATAATTACTAAAATCAATGGGTCGTGCTGCTTGAAAGTACGTCAGGTGGGGTTGCACCATGCTGCCAGGTACACCTGTCGTGCAGTCAACCCTGGTGGTGAAGCTTCATCCTCAGCTAGGATCACTGTGATCTGTAAGCTCTGCCTACTTTCATCGATCGGAGTGGTTTTTAGCATGGCATGGTATTTGCATGCAACCTAGTTGTAGCAAATTTGTAGTTACCATCTTTCCTGAGGATATTGTGATTGTACAAGTCAAGCGGGATTCCTTGATTTGTATTCCTTGGCTTGACTCCTGGAACTTTGGACTGAGGCTGCTTTCTTCTTCAAGAGGATGTTGGCTAGTTCATTTTTTCCTGTTCTCCTTATTACTGCATTGTATATTAGATTTAAATGGACATAACCACAGAAGAATGCATGTTTCTCTTTCAAATCTTTCTGACATTTTACAGCCTCCTATCTAGGCTGCTTTGCCACATGGACTTTGTGTTACACAAATTTGCTCCATTAGGACTGCATGTGATGTTTACTGCTGGAATACTTTCTTTATGCATAACAACTCTGTACCTTGTAAATAAATGCTTATAGAAAGTCTTGTTCTGGTCATGATTCACAAATCCTTCAAGCATGTGGGGGAAAAAAACTCAGCTGAAGTAACTGTTGTTTCTTTGCCATTCTGATTTTTAGTGTAGAAATCCATGTTTCAGCTAGTTGAAAAACATGAAATAGGTTCAGGATTTCACTGAAGCTAGACAACATGTAAAATCTTGTCTATTGCATGTGTTACTGCCTGGATCTGAAAATTGTTCTGTGATCAAAATTTAACAAATAACCCTATTGAATGTTAAAAGAAAGTGTATGAAAATGGTGGTAAATGCTGACTTTCTTACTTGAAATAAGTATAATTTGCCTAATAAAATACAAAAAAAAGTTTTACCTGATACAGACAGCAAAGAAGAGACAACATAAGAGTCTTGTCCCTTTGGTATGGACTTCAGATTCATGTTGATGTTCATATCACAATGGACACAGCTATTATGGAATGCACAGTTTCCAAAGCATGGAAAAATCTGCTAACATCATGAAAGATACATTTTCTTTCATGTCAGAGTATTCAGCAAAAGAACAAATGGAGTACATATTGTCTATCATACTTTCATCAGGTGTTTTTCTTTTCTTTCAGCAATGCGACCACCAGTGTTCCAGCAGCCTCTGCATGACATCACAGCACCAGAAGGTAAAAGTGTTCACTTTGAGGTGCGATTCACAGGTTCACCAGCACCAGATGTGGCTTGGTTCCGTGGACCCAAACGCATTCTTCCAAGTGCCACATACAAGGTAATACATTTTTTTTTTAAGCAAGATGATTTGCTAGAAGATAATGATTGCATTTAGAAAGATCTTTAGCTAAAAATCTTAGCAAAATATTGCATTCATACTTTTTATTATCAGTCTCAGGATTGTTCCAGTTCTGCTGTTTACAATTGTAACATGATCAAAATAAACTTGAGAACAAGACCTGGTAGAAAAATTACTTTTGGGTGTGCATATGCACGTGTGTATGTGGGTGTGCATGCATGCATGTATGCCTGAGTGTAATTGAGAGATATTTTTATTCTTTGCTTCTTTTGGTACTTTGATAATGTGCATGGGGCTTCTGAAACACTTAACAATGCTAATTATTATGCTTTGGATCTTTTGGTATCATTTAGATCACCATTGAAGCCAACTTTTCTTCACTGGATATCAGAGAGGCCTATGCTGAAGATTCTGACACTTACACAGTAATAATCAAGAACATGGGTGGGGAGGTCCGCTCCTCTTGCAAGCTCACAATTGAATCAGTGTTCTCCAGCCCTGTGTAAGTTGTATTCCTAAGTAAGGCAAAATCTCCTTGAGTATTGTCAGCATACATAATCATACAGATTTAAAAAGTTACCTCTTCCAGTTGTTGCCAGGGTTAATATGGCTGTCATTTTTATACTTTTGCAGGGAAGACTTGTCACAGGTGTCCACAGATGTTGAGCCTCAGCGGCCCATGTTCACTCAGCTCTTGTCACCAACAAAAGATGTACCCGAGGGTGCTCGTGTACGCCTTGATTGTGTGCTTGTGGGACATCCAGAACCTGAGGTACAGGAATGCTGTTTTATTAACTTCATATTGTGCTAACTAGAAAAAGTATATAAGATACATGCTGCTTCAGTTTGTAAATCAATGGGTATGTTGATGCAGTGTAATAAAAGTTCTGCTTGGCTGTCTCCAGGTTATCTGGTTGAAAAATGAAAAGCCAGTCAAAGAATCTCAAGACATCCAGCTGCTCTTTGAAGGTGACCATTGTACACTTGTTATCCGTGAAGCAGTGGGCCAGGACAGTGGAACTTACAAGGTCATAGCTCGCAATCCTCATGGTGCTGCTGAGAGTACCTGCAAGCTGCATGTGGAGCGTGAGTAACAAGCTTTCTTATGCACTTGTTTAAAAATGGTACTTGTTTAAAAAGATTACCTGATTGCTTAGAAATGTATAATCCCAGCAGTTTACGCATGATATTAATGTTAAATAATTGCTATCCAGAAGGAATTGAAGAGAATATTGTAGTCATTTTACCCATTTTTCTTATTTAATTCAAAAAGTATGGGTACAAAAATACTAGTGAGTATGGCTATAAATGCTAATTTTGATGTCAGCTTTTTTCATAAAACCCAGTAATAATCTGAACAATCTTAACTGCTTCTTATTATTTTCTGCTAGGCAGAATTTTACTGTCAGCCATAGGTTATCAATAATTTGGTTAGTTAATGGTCTGTTGATGCTGTCAAAGTCATACTTATAGTGATTTGACTTACAAGCTCACAAATGTATGTTAATTTCATTTTGGAGCCACTGTTGTGCATTAAATTTTTTGGGGTGCTTTTTCAGCGGTCAGTGAAATGAGTGATGCATCAGTGGGTGAGATGATGGCACCCAAGTTCACACAGCCACTGAAAGATTTGACTATCAAGTCTGGTCAACGTGTATGTCTACAGTGCAGGGTGTCAGGCCATCCTATGCCTGAAGTTCAGTGGTTCATGGACAATAAGCAGCTGGAGAGCTCGCCAGACTTCCAGGTTTGTATAGAAGAGACATTGTTGTCATTTGAGTCAAGTCCAAGTCGACAAAAAACATTGAGGTAGCTGTAGATAAACATGTATATGCCATTTCAGATGACTTCAGACTTTTTATTGTATAATGAAAGGATCTGACTTAAAATATGTGTAAAAAGCGCAAAATGTAAAATGTCATTTTGCTCTCATTTCAGATTACAGCCTTTGCTGATGTCCACTCACTGACTATCCCAGAGGTCTTTGAAGAGGACAGTGGCAGCTACATGGTACGTGCATTTAATTCTGCAGGGGAAGCTACTTGCCTTGCTCGCCTCACAGTGCAGCCAGTACCAGAGGAGATAATGCAGCAACGCATTGTACCAAGACGGCAGCAAATACCACAACGACCTCCAGAATTCACCAGACTTTTTCAAGACCTTAATGCCAAGCCTGGTGACTCAGTCACCTTTGAGTGTGTCATAACAGGCTCACCCAAGCCAAAAGTAAGCATCATTTTGCTATTATTCTCTAAATAAAATTCTATAGCCATATGTTTCTAATTTTACTAAGCTGTAAGACCTAGAGGTGTAAGAATTTACAAAATGTTGACCATGGTTGTAAAACTTACCTTCAAAGTGATAGTATATTATCATTACCATGTGTTTTCATCATGTTTTTATTTGCTAATTGGAGATAATCTACAATATTCTTTTGCCAATAGGTTTCATGGCTGTTCAATGGGGAGCCATTGGTATCTCAGGACTACCAAGTGTCCATGGAAGGTGACACATACAGACTTACCATTCCAGAAGTGTTTGATGAGGATGCTGGCCGCTTCTCAGTCACAGCTGAGAATCCGTCAGGCAAGGCCACTTGCTCTGCTGTTCTGACTGTTGCACCACCTCTGCCTTCAGTCCCTGCTCCAGGACCAGCTGTACGACCTGCTCGAACAGTCTCCATTGATCTGCCAGACACTTTGGCACTTGTGCCCAGTACTGGTATAGCTGCCCCACAGATAGGACCAACTGGTGTATTTGAACGTGAAATGTGAGTGAACATGATGGTTTAAAGCACCTTTATTTTTTGTCTGGGTCATACATATTTATGGTAACTTTTCTGATTAGCTTATTACCACTCATTATGAAAGATTTTAACTCCTAATAAAATTTATTATTTAAAGCTCTGATTGCATTTGTCCTTTGAGGCTGATTATTAAAGCGCTTCTTTTGATGCCTCCTGAAATGTATTATTGAAACTTTCAATGCATTTGTCCTATAGCTCATCCTTTGGATTACTTTGTTGGCAGGGTGCACACTGTCACCACTACAGAGAAGCGAGTAAGCCGCACTTTTACCACTTCTGAAGATGAATACATGTCTGGACGTGAGAGTCATTCAGAAACATTGGTGACAGAGGTCAGACCCAAAAAGAAGATTAAGCATTCAGAGAGGTATTCTGCCTCGCTTACTGCTGACCTACCACCTAAATTCCAACCTGTAGATCTGACCATTGAAGTTCCTGTTCCGCCCAAGTTTGTGCAAGCACTCAAATCCATCACCGTAATGGAAGGCACGCGAGTGACTTTTGAGGGTGTTGTGACAGGTAAATATTAGATGTAATTAAAAAAAATTTATAAGTTTGGACCTTTAACGGCATGCAGACAAAAGACATTTGCAAGAAAATTTATAGATAAGTGGGGCTAAGGTAACAACTTGATGCATCCTAAGTGCCCTTCATATCAGCAACCTCACATCATTTTGTTCTGTCAGTGGGTTTGTTTGTTGTTGTTTTTTTAATAGAATTTTAGAATTTCAGTGTTCATTTTACTTTTCTGCAGGCAAACCAGAACCCACCATCAGGTGGTTCCGAGAGGGCAAAGAACTGACTGATCAGCCAGACTTCGAGATCTCCTACAGCAATGGGCGTGTGTCCATGACTATCCCAGAAGTCTTTGATGAAGATGGTGGTCAGTACAGTTGCTCAGCTGAGAACATTGGAGGCATTGCTTCCAGCACTGCCGAACTGATTGTCAGAGGTTTGTAGTGACTTTAAAATATTATTAGATTTAATTGGAGCAAAAAGTGGGCCTAGGATTTATAGCAGACAGGGTCAAGAGACACAAGACAATAAAAGCATGTGAGTTGTACAGAGAGAAATATAAGTTGAGCAGTTTCAGTTTTTTTCTGTCGTACAAATTATTTGCCTCCTACATTATTGCAGCTTCCATGACACCGCCATCTTTTGCCGAAAAATTGATACCACAGTACCGCCGTGAGGGAGAGCCAGTCCGCCTCACTGTCAAGGTGACTGGTATACCTGCCCCCACTGTCACATGGTACAGAGAGGGCCGACGTCTCATCAGTTCCCCAGATTTTGAAATCAAGCAGGAAGGTGATATTCATTCTCTCTACATTCCAGAAGTCTTTTATGAAGATACTGGTCGATTCAGTGTTCGTGCTGAAAACCCAGCTGGTGAGATCACCTCCACAGCCAGCCTAACAGTTGAGCGTAAGTAGCTAAATGACCATTGTTTAAGAAGGCATGTTCACCTATTTCCCGAGGGATCCCCTGATGCTCATAGGCTGTGCACTCTGTTTTTGGTTAATGGGTTTGAGTGGTTTTTGTATCCCATATTTCCTCTAGATCTATTGTGTTGGGTGCACACACTTCCTAGTCACCATATGGAGGCACAATGGTCTGTTTTGAGAGAGAAAAAAACTGTCTGGGGACTTACAGCGTAATGGTACCTCACAAGAAAGCACATCCTATATTGCTGCAGCAGCAAAGCCATATGCAAGCAGGCATGTATGCCAGCAAACAGAGCAGAAAGCAAGCTATCAGGCACATGCTACTTAAAGCCACCATTACAACACAGACTATTGTCCTAGATGACAATTGCTTAAGGGGAGCATCCTATTGATGTCACCACTACCTGCACTGCCTGTCTCTTCCTCTGGAGTTCCTCTTTTGCACCACTATAGTAGCTTGGTCTCAAAAAGTAAACATCAATGCAATATCCAGAGTATTTGAGGTTGTGCAGAGCCACTCTCAGTCAGAAAAATCTTATCATCTCGTGTGATTTTGCTGAAAATGCTATTTTTGTAATGAAACTTAAAGAATGCAAGGACAGAAGCACAGCTGGTTGGATTAATGCTGTTAGATTCAAACTCAGTATATGTGCTTATGTATGGACTTTGTCTTAAGAATTGTGTTGCTTTTATTATGTTGAGAAGGATTTACAGCTTGTTTAACCTTATGTTAGCACTAAATATTGTGTTCCTTTTTAAGAAACTGGAATTTTAACATGTGTGTTTTAATGACAGCACCACCTTTAGAAGTGCAGCCAGTGGAACGTGCCCCTGAACGGAAACCGGTGTATGAGCCTGTCATACCCCAGAAGGTGTCTGCCGCGAAGTCCTTACGGCCTCTCCCAGAGAAAGAGGAGCCTGTAGCCAAACTGCCAAAACTTCAACAACAGGTACCACCCCCAGCACCAGTGCTTCCTGAGCCAGAAGATCACTACCGAGCAGAGTTGCAGATGCAGGTAGAGGGTGAGACGGAATTACCACCTTTTGAGAAGCGCATTGCTCTCTTTAGTGCAGCTGCACCACAGGAACAAACAATAGCACCAAAAAAACGGACTCCTGTTCCTGAATCTCCATTGCTGCCAAGGAAGCACACACCATCTCATGAGACATCACCAAGGCCATTTGTTAAAAGCAAAGAAAAGCCAACAGTGAAAGAGGTAACTGTATAGACTTTATTTGCTGACCATGAACTTTGCAGGTTATCAAAGTAAGAAGTCATAAGTTTGAATGATTGTTTAATGGTTTGATGTAGAATAATGCAGCTCGATTACAAAAGCAATTTCTGATCAAGAGCAAATAATATTCACATCTGTAGAAAGAAATGACATATGAACATTAAGCTTGTTAGTGCTTTGAAAGTACCTGAAGAGAACTGAATATTTTTAACAGCCTCTGCAGAGGAAGACAACAGCCAGACAAGGCCAGTCCTTGGTGCTAAAAGTGGTTATTGAAGGCCATCCTGAGCCCATTGTCAAGTGGTACCGTGAAGAAATAGAAATTACCAACTCCCGTGACTATATTTTGACTCAGACAGACAAGACTTACACTCTCACCATTGTGGAAGTCTTCCCAGAAGATTCTGGAACTTTCCGTGTGGTTGCCACCAATGCTGATGGTTCTGTTACATCAGAGACAAATGTCTTTGTTGAAGGTAAGACTATTTTGTATTATTTCTCATTTCTTTTGTTAAAATTTAGGATATGTAAGATAAAATTTTTTTCCCAAGTAGTATAAGGATTTTTGTCTTGGTGTGACAAAAGCAAACAACCATACATGCATGCCTACCCTCACAAAATACATTTTACGCACGTGTGCATGTGTTCACACAGACAGAGAGACTAGATCAGTTACTTTGGTTGTTTCCATGCTTGATTTTCAACAACTTAATGATTAATAATTCACACTAGAACTGTATACTAGAAGAATTTATTTTTAGTAATGAATAGTAAGAGAGCTCCAAAATATTTTGTTTTTAGCAGTGTTCCACATTCTGAGTCATTTTAAATGATTAATATGAAGGTGTCCCTGAGCCCATGGAGGTTCAGCCACAGGAGAGATACAGGGAACAGATGGAAGTACAGTTCGAACCCAAACCTCAGGAGCTTCCTATGTTTGAGAAACGTATCCATCTACCACCTGCACAGCCACAACCGCCACCTCCACCGCCACCTCCATTTGTGAAGACCAATGAGAAACCAAGGTTTTCACAGGTAATTTTTTTTAAAGTTTTGTCATCTGATGACACTGCCATATTTCCACCATTATAATAAGTTCTGATTTTTGAAAATTAAACTTTTTTTTAAAGTGGGAAGAAAGATGGGAAAGAGAGAGCAAGAATATATAAGGATATTTTTTTCATCATTCTGACAAGTGGTGAATTTGTGTTTAATGTGTGCAGCCTTTGAGAAACACTCTTGTAAAGGAAGGTCAGAGTGTAAAGCTGACTGTACGGGTTGAGGGCCACCCTGAACCAGTGGTTCACTGGTATCGTGATGGGTGTGTCATTGAGCATTCCCCAGACTATCAAATCTCACAGATGGACAAGGAGTTCAGTCTGTTGATAGCTGAAGTCTTCCCTGAAGATTCTGGCATTTTCAAGTGCGTTGCGACTAATGCAGAAGGCTCATCCTCCTCTGAGGCACGGCTTGAAGTTGAACGTGAGTTGAATAATTGTAGCAAATAGGACCCTATGGAAATCTTTTTCTTGCAGATACTTCTCTTCAGATGCCATTCTCAAACTTCACAATTATGATTAGGCAGAATACAAATCTGAAAGTTTGTTCACCTTCTTTTTGCAGCTGCACCATTGCCAGTGAAGCAGCTGGCTCCTGAATTAATTCCAGTCACAGAGTATGCACCACCACTACCAAAAGTACCACCCCCTCAGTTACCAAAGGTCACACCATCACCTGAACCTAGCCCTCTACCTGCTAACATTCCTCCAGCCTTTGTGCAGCAGCTGCCAGATGTGCGGCTGACAGAGGGTGCAAACATCACCCTGGAATGCCGTGTCCTTGGAAAGCCCTTCCCTCAAGTAGTGTTCACACAAAATGAGCGGCCAGTCTTTGAGGGCCCCAGGTACGAAATGCAATCCTTTGCTATATTTTGCATAGAATTCTTATCTGTGCCTTTAGCAGGAGATGTATTTACTTGGGGATAGAGATTTAAAGAATTTTCTCTTATATTTAGAATATCATTTTTGTGCACCTGGGTCCTCAGAACAGGTCATTTGCTAATGTCATGTCTTAGATCTCCGTAAATCTTCATTGCCTTATTATGGCTAGCAAGAGCATAGGCATAATTCTGTATATTTTAAAGATCTACTGTTTTAGTCATTTTACTATGAATAAATTTCTTGCTGTTTAGAATTGTTGAATAATTTGTGTGTTCAGACACAAGATAACAGTCAATGAGAGAACGGGTCTATGCACCCTTCTTATCACAAAGGCACGAACAGAAGACCTAGGTGAATACACCTGTACAGCCATCAACCCTGCTGGTCAGGACTCAACAAGTGGCAATGTACTGCCAGGAGGTAAGCAAATCTTAAACACTGTAACACTGTTGAATGGTTTCTCTCAAGTGCAAGAAAACACAATGAGCTCAGAGGCTACAACATTCAAGTTGGCATCCAAAAATCCGTCAGTGTATTAAGAGTGGAATTCTTTTCTATTGCTGCATTTTCCTCTCTTCTAATCAAGATTTGAATTAAAAATGTTCCCTTATTTACTCGGTTATTCTTATCATGGCATCTTTCAACTATCTTTCCTAGTTCCACCTGTACGAGAGGTGTCAGAACCAGAGCTGTCTGCTGTTAGAAAGTTGATAGCAGAGGAAGAGAGCCCAAGACGCCCAGATGCAGACCGTTTCAGTGACAGTGACAAGGTCAGTTGGAGTTCATGTAGCTTTGGCCTGGGCCTGGATCATTGCTGGAGTCAGTGCAGATTTTATATTTCCTGATATATATATACTCTCATATGTGTAGAAGTGTTTGTTGAAGGATGAACGTCTGAAGCCAGAACTAATTTTGATGGGATGTGGGTACATGTTTCTTGCAGGAGTTTAAAGTGTCTAGCTTTGAGCAACGCCTTATGCGGGAAATAGAATATCGTGAAGGAAAAGTTCGGCTACACAGTGAGACTGAGACAGAGTATGACTCTGAGCAGCCTGAGGAAAAGGTGTCACCCACACAAACACAGGCCCCACAGGTACAGCAGCCTCTCAAAGATTTCCGCCTCATCGAAGGGTCAGATGCCACTTTTGTGTGTAAAGTTTCTGGCCGCCCAAGGCCAAAGGTGAGTGGTTTGTCTGTCATGAAAAAAAAATAAAAACCAAAAAACAAAAAAAAAACAACAGAGAAGCACATTGCACTATTTCATTAAGTAGTGAAAAGGAATGACATTTAAATGATAGATTAGTATTTTGGAGAGCTCTTGTTTGATTATTTTTCTTCTAATACCAGTGAATCGGGGGTTCTCAGAGTTTGTTATCTGTTCATTTCGCTTTACTAGTTTTGAGGAAAAACGCTCATGTATCTGCAACTTCACTGTGTATGTCGATTGCTCTTTTTGCCTGTCAGATTGCATGGTATAAAGATGGGAAAAGAATCAAGCGATCCAGTCGCTATGAGATCAAGTACACTCAGGATGGCTACAGCACACTTCGTATAAGAATGGCTCTTCCTGAGGATGCCGGACACTATACCATGCTTGCTGTGAACTCTGCTGGCAAGACCACATGTTCAAGTGAACTCTATGTTGACGTAGTTGGAAATATCGATGCTACCTCTTTTGTTGCTCCTGAGACATTGGACAGGATTCTCAGGCGGTATGACATATTTTGTGAAATATTTCATTTCAGATGTGTTGCATTATTTTCATCAGAATGCAGACTATTTTTTCACCCATCCTACCCTGAGTACATTACTCCAGTCCTATACATATTAGAAATGTGCTCTCAGAGACAGCATTTCTTATGATACAAACCTTAAGAGTTAAATGGCATCAAATGCATGTTTTCATTTAAGTTACAGTGAATAGGTGGCTGATTTTGAATGATGAATTTTAATTTGTTGTTTTAGTGACTCTGTCCAAAGAGATCGTGGCCCAGAGGACCAGGGTGGAATATTTGAGACCAATACCAAACCACAGTTCAAGAAAATCCCAACAGACCTGGAGGTGCGGGAGGGAAACCCAGTGCGGCTGGACTGCATTGTCAGTGGCCGCCCCATTCCAGAATTTTTCTGGTATCGCAATCAGGTTCCAGTCCGTAATGATGATAATCACAAGGTGAGTTTGTTTTGAAAAGTGAGTTCATTTATTCCGACCACTTTTTAAAACCTTTACCTTCAAGAACCTGAAGCAAATTTATCTTTTTTCTTTAGAAGTTTAAAAATAAAATTTAGAATAAATATTGTGAAAAGGAAATCTGATCAAAGGTTCTGCTTGCGTGCTGACAGATTGTGGTAAATGAAGATGGAATTCATTCACTGCTGATCATGTCTGCCACACGTCAAGACACTGGTGTGTACACCTGTGTAGCTCGCAATAAAGCAGGAGAGGACACCTTTACAGTCACTCTTACTGTACTTGGTAAGCTACCACATGCTATTATACAAATTGCATCTTTTGCAAGAGTAGTAATTGATATGTCATGCATAGATCAAGAAGTCTGCTTCAGCAAGTTTAATGCCTGTGCTAACCTTTGACCAGCTGTCTTGGTCACATTCTTCACACTGTTTTTGTTTTAGAACGTGAGCAGATGCAACCTCCACGCTTCATTGAGCGCATGAAAAACTACACCGTTGTAGAAGGTCAATCTGTGTCTTTGACATGCCATGCTGAAGGCATACCTACACCCATGATTAGCTGGCAGAAGAACAACAAAATGCTGACTGCTAACAAAGATTACAGGTGAGAAAAAATGCACCAGGTTTCTTGATTCATGCTAAGACTTTTAGAGATTTGAACATTGGTTTATGGTTGCTTCAAAATTAATGCATAAGACTAGTCTTAAATTCATTGTTGATGCATACTAATGTGACAGAATTGAGACAGAAGGTGGGCACTCTACTCTGCATATTGTGAATGCTACATTGCAAGATTCAGCATGGTTCCAATGTTCAGCAGTCAACGTGGCTGGAACTGCCTCCACTCGTTCTAAGCTTGTTGTTCAACGTAAGTTTTAAGTTATATTGCCATAAACCTCGTTATAGCTTTTTGAGTGGTTTTTTCACATTTATGCCTATGAATATGAAGGGACTATATCTTGCCATGTTTGAGTGGCTGGCTAGCAAATTAACTGCTTTCTCTTGTGTTGACATTGATTGTGGTTGTAAACTTATCATTAAAAACATTCTAATTTATAACATGTCCCCATTTCTCTATTTGTAGCTGATCTTGCTCGCTACATGCCGGCAGAAGAACCCCTGAAGAAAGTTGTTCAGCCAAAAAGACCTGAAGCTCCACCACCTAGAGTTACATCACCGTAAGTCGCTGCTTTTACAAATAATCTTCAGGTGATTGTATTGGTGATGTTTAAGCAGAAGGGAGACCATCTGTGGCTGTCATTTTTGCCACAAACTTTTTTATTTATTGTTGTAATTGCATGTATTTTTAAGAAACTCTTTCCACCATTCCTCTACCCTTCTTGCAGCAAGTCCAGTGAAAGTTGACAGTTCACTGTGGTTATAAGAGTGGTCTGTATTAGCAGTGATGTTTATCTATTCAGTCACTATGAGATCCAGCCAGAAGGACCAGTCCAGCAGATTGCTTATGCCACTGAGAAAGAGAGTGCACTTCTGCGATTGATCAAGGAGGAAGATGCACGGAGGTCTGTGCATGTCTCATTTTCTCTAGCATGGTTCTTCTGTTGCATGGTGAAGCTTTTGCTTGAGAACCAGAAATGGAGAACTGGAGTTATTGCATCAGTCTGTGAAAAGTATTAGTGGTTTTCAAGGACTTGACGCACTGGTTACCAAACATATGAGGGAATAATTTGTTAAAACTTTTGGAGATTGTAATTTGTACACTGAGCTTATTTGTGTTTTTGAATTTTGTTTTTATTACTATCACAGGTTTGGGGGTAAAAGCATATTATTATTTAAAACTGCAATTTTTTTGACGTGTTATAAGCACAAGGAAATAGTGAAAAGATAGAATTAAGTCAATTCTTTGTAGCAGTTTAATATATTAAATTTTGGAGTTATTTCTGCTGTTTTGTCAAGCCCTTTCTCTTTATAGAAGTGAAGAAAGGTGTAAACTGTTTTAGGCACCGAACAGTACAGCTCATAATCTCTACAAAAGAAGTTATAACTCTTCTTCTGGTCATAAAATCAGCGAACCTCCAGATCCAATCTCTTCATGAATCATTTCAATTTATGTCAGTAAAATGAGTTTCATGTATAGCACAATATAGAGATAAATCATTTCATTTTAAGCCCCACATAAAGTGACTCTCATTGCTAAATATCTTGTCATGGGTACTATACTTTTAAAGTCCCTATAGTAAATTTAATGTGAGTTACCGGAGTAAAGTCTACAGAGGGTTACATCAACAACTTATACCAGCAGAGAGCTATATTTACAAAAGCTTGTGAGAGGAAAAGACCAGATACAGTTACATCTTCATATAAAAAAAAAACATGCATGTTTTTTTCCTACTGACTTTCTTTTTCATTTCATGCTTATGTGATGTTATCACTTTCCTTGACTTGCCTTTGCCAGTTTCATTGTGATGTACTCCTCATTTTTTCAAGTTCCATTGTGATGTGCTTCTTACTTTGCCAGTTCCATTGAAGCGTGTTTCTTGGTTTTGCATTATGATATACTCCTTGTTTTTTTTTTCCCCATTGTCATTGTGAGGTGCTTCTTGTTTTTACCAGTTTCTATGACATTGAGGCTGAGGGTCCAGTGCAGGAGATTTATTTTGCCTCTGAATCACAAAGTGGAAGTCTGAGTCTTAGATCGGTACAAGAACCACTCAGGTGTGATGTCTGTATAGACAACATGTATACATGGGTGTGAATAGCTATGCAATGGCAATGAATGAAATGCCTTAGTAATGTTTGGTAGAACTACTGAAAAAAACCAAGAATCTTATTTGGTGTTATCTTCACCCTGCATCTTGCGTTATGGCTAATACTTCTACAGCTTAGGTTTGTTTAGTTAATAATATTGGGGAATTGAGTGTTTATTGATATGGATTGGTAATTTTGATCAATAAGAGCTCTGATACCAGTGTGCGTAATAGGGTTCAAACTTAATTTCTCCAAACATGTAGCTATTTTAGGGATCTACTTTCTACTTGCCTTACTTCAAGTACTTGTAGCCTATTGAAAATGATAAATAATTCTTAAATCTTTTTTTAAGTTTAAAAAAAATTATTTCATGGCACAATATACTACAGCAAAACAAATAGCTTTACCAAGGTTCACACAAAAGTAAGAAACAAAAAACCCCAAGAAATAGACACACATACACACACACATGCATACTGTCAGCAAATTGCCATCACCGATGTCCATTAGATAGAATGTCCACAATAAGTCAAAATATATCTTTGAACCTGACTCTTTATAATCACCATGAAATGGTTTTGTTTCTTAATCTTAATATCAACATTATAGAAGAGAGGTTCTGGTAAGAGCTTATCAGCCGTATCTACTTTAACTTTATTTTTAAAACATCCATATGCAAGTGAACATCCTTCCAAAACAAATTATATCTTTTATAAGGTAGCTCACAGCCCAGCTGTTCTAAGTAATTACTTATTGGTAGTATAGCTTCAATTATATTTGTCCATCTCTGCTCACTGGTTTTCAGTTTTTTAATCCAAGATAGTTTTCAAGCTGAAATAAAGGATGACACATGAGGAATACTTAGACCACCATTTGCAATGCATTTAGTGCTGGTCTTTTACTTATTTTGTTTGGTTTTTTATTCCAGAATGCTTAAATCTTTAGTTGTCTTTACCATCACTATCATGATCCATGTCACGGACAGTCCATTATCAGTGTTGGGAGTTTAAATCAGGAAACAAACATATGAAAACAGATTCCTACATTGAAAACATATATGTAGATTAGGATACATTTCTGCAGAGAAAAAGTGATTGCTTGTCAGCGGTACTATATCCATAAAAGGAACAATTAGTGGTATCTGTAAATGTGTTGAAATATAGTATGCATGTTTTTAACTTTTGCATGATGCACATTTTGTTTTCTGCATCTGTTATTATTTCTGATATTACCTGTCATATAGACTAATATGTGTTCAAAATATAGGTAGCTGTACTTAGAGGGACTAACTGCACATAGGGATAACTATAAATAACAATCTGTTTTTCAAGTGTCAGATTATAGAATTTAGGAATAAAACAATCTGTAAATTAGTTTTCCATATATAATTAATCTGTAAACTGTTTGACCTTATAGTACCTTAAAATTATTATATAACACATACAGAAGAGAACTACATGGCATTTTGCTAAACATATATGTGAATCTAATAAACTATTGCTATACTTGTAGTTGTGTTTTAAAAATTAACTTCTATGTTTAATAAAAGGAATGTTGATAGATAATGGACTGAGACATGCAAAGGATGTGTATGTATCTCTAATAAACTTACCCTGGGTATCATAAGGTATAGATTTTAACTAGGCTGCCTTGTGGAAATAACATTAAAATTAATAAATATGCAAATAAAAGAAGCAATATATTAAATAATTTGTTTCTAAGGC
This sequence comes from Pomacea maculata, assembly GCA_004794325.1. Lineage (NCBI taxonomy): Eukaryota > Metazoa > Mollusca > Gastropoda > Architaenioglossa > Ampullariidae > Pomacea > Pomacea maculata. The sequence continues at coordinate 110,010 of SRHC01000819.1, read as the reverse complement.
TCATAATGTGAGGCTATTAACTGGCTAAAGTACATTTTACATATTTAGAATCACTGGTGCCACTCAACAGCAACTTTTGTAAAGGAGAACATAATTATTATCAAAGTTAAATGAACTGCTCGAGAAAGTTTGGAATTAAGTGATGGCTTTAAAATAAAATCCAGTATTAGATGGATAAAAGTAGAATGTGTGGCATAATCTGAGTGGACTTCTTATAACATTTCTGTGCTTTTACCCTGCCTCATGTCAGTTTACTTCACTCCCTTCAGCCTTGATTTTTTCCTTGTGACCTCGACCCCTCACAGTGTCTGTGATGTCACTCTGTCCACACCCTCGATGTCCTTGTCACCGACATCGCTTATGTCTGTTGACTTGTCATTTGATGAGATGGAGTTCTTGAGGTTTGTTTTCCTGCATGTTTTTTTAACTTGATGTTTTCATTTGCACTGCATTTTCTTTTAACTTAAAACTATTTTGGAAGAAATTATATTTTACATGGTGTACAAATTTTGTATGACATGAAGTTTTTGCAGGATTTTGAGATAGATTTGATTTCTTCATAATAGTGAAACTTTAAAGCATTTTGTGTACATAACCGAACAAATATCACTCAGTGACCTGTTGAAATAGGTGTTTTTTTAGATTGAGGAAGAAAACAAACCATCATCTTTCAAGAGCTGAAGGATAACCACAAAAATATATCTTTGAATGTTGGAGAATATGAGAATAGTGCTGTTAGTAATTTATCCATTGATTTTTGTTGTTAATTATTAGAAAATGCTCAATGTAATTTTTCATATTAAAATTACCCTCCAACCAAAACCAAACAAGAAAAATGTCATCCAGTGCATGCTTATAGCGTAGGGCAACTACCACACAAGTCTCATGTTTGAGGATTTGCTGCTTTTCACCAGACCTAGTGGTCGACCACCAGTCGAGGAGAAAGTTCCTTTGCCACCTGTCTTGCCAAAACCTGTGGCCAAGCCCCCACCTCCAACACCTGAGTTGTCTGAGGTGGAGGTTCCAACAGAGGAATACAAGAGGCCTAGTTTTGCTGAGGCTAAGAAACGGTTTGACCAGCCAGAAGAGTATCAAGCACCACCAGCTAAGGTGCCCAAACCTGCTGAAGCACCTGCACCCAAACCAACAGCACCTCCTGTTCCTGCTTCAAAGCAGCAGTTCTTTATACCCAGGGAGAAATCTCCAAGGTCAAATCTCTTTCATATTCAATGTTATAGAGTGCTCTCTGCATTAAAGAAATGTGACAGCCACCAATGGCACTGACTTTCCAGCAAAATGTGTATTCCCTTATGTTTCCATTGGTGTAATTTCTGCTCAAGAAAATGATATGGAAATAAAATGAAGCTTTGCAAACTCTCAAACTTTTTCTATATCTTTTAGATTTTTGCTAGCTCATTGCTTTAATGAATACATTTGAATACAGATAACTTATTAAAGTATTAAGACTGAGGAATATCCTGCCAGAACTCGCTTATTGCTTTTTAGCTATGAGATCCAAGAGACGGGACCAGTCCAATTAATCAGCTATGCATCAGACACAGAATGTGGCTACTTAAGACTTATGGATGAGCAGGATCTAGAGAGGTTTGTCTGATGCATGTTGCAGTGCATGCAGAGCCAATTAAACTTGCAGTGAAATATGTCTAGTCTTTTATTTTAAGTGTTTGCCACTGGAAAATGCATGGTGTTTATTCATTTTTCTGATTATGTGTGTCTAAGAGCAGGGTCACGTGCAGAGATTTTTAAACTACTAAATGTTAGTGGCTAACTCAGAACTGACAGAATAATTTTAGAATAGTTACTGGAATAGGCTTGAAATGCATGAAATAAACAATTTGTAAGAGAAGTATTTGTAATTTGTACTGAAGAATTGTTTGTCAAATGCATGCTGTATTTAGCAAAGTAAGAGAGAAAAGAAAATACAATACACATAATATCTTTATCTTTCTGGACCATCCCATGACAGAGAAACAAAAGAACTTGGATTCAGGAAATTTATGCAACACTCACAACAATCGGTTGTGCTTTACCTTTCTTGCTGTTAATGAGATGCACCTTTACTTTGTTATTTGTAGGTAACTGCTAACGGTACAAAACTAGATATCATACTGACAAACTTCCTAGTTATTTTTTGCTTTAAAACTATTTTTGACTTGATGTTTTAATGAATGTTGTGATGAGCACTAAAAAATGTTGGTAATGATCAACAGTGTTGTGTTTCTAGCTTTTTTGTAAAGTGTATAAGGATTACTTGTGTGGTAAAGATTTGTTTGCATTTTACTGAAGAATTTTTCAAAGGATTTTTACATTAAAAAGTGTATACAAATCTTTTAACCTTTAATATGAATGCAGATGTGAAATATTGATGTTTTATAATCCAAAGTAATGTATGGATGGGTGAAATTTGTACTGTTATCATTCTTGGTTAGTAAACATTTCACACTGAATGGTTGTGTATACTTACATCATTTTTGTCTGATTTGTGCACACTTGAGTGTGATATCATGACAAAAATGTATGAAGTAAATCTGTCTAAAGCTTCTGTTTTACATTATACAGCATTTTTATTTCATTTATACCAGATATACATGTTCATGTATACCACTATTATTTTGCACAAAAGATTATCTTAGTACGATCTTTATTTAGAATAACTGTTCACTGCTAAAATATTTAATGTAGATAAATATTTTAAACTGCCAGGTTTAAGCAGAATGCATGACTATGATCTGTAACTAGCATTCTGAAGTTTCAGCTTGTCATTCTTATAAGAATTTTAATGACAAAAGTAATCATGTGGAAAGTTCAATTGTCAGCTTTAAAGAATCAGTATTGCTTGATGCTAAGCTATTAACAATTGGAAATATGTGCAAACACTGATTTTATGGTGAATCCAGAATGAGTTCATTTTTTCCCATCATTTCTTTACAGACCACCATTCTTTGAGAAAAGGCAGCTATCAGAGCCACCAGTCATGCCAGAAAAAAGGTGCTTAAAATTGTTTAGTATGTTGCTGTTGTATTATTAGACATCATGATTTACTTCTTTCAGTTCCTTCTTTCCCCTTTTTTTCTTTCCAGTTTTAAAAGAATTTTGAAACAGATAATTTGGTGACTGAAGTGGGTTATACCATGACAAGTTTACTGTATAAGCTAAAAATTTAATTAATTTTTTGCAGTAATTTGCGATAGAAGGAAAATAGCACAGTGAAAGTTTTATGAGCTTAAAACATAAGTGGAACACTTTCTTTTTCTCTCTGCTGACTTCATAATCACTGGGTGTAGGAAGCCAGAACAACTTCCTGTAATTGCTCCTAAACCTGTTGCACCTGTAAAGGTACCTCCAGCAGTAGCACCAAAGCCAAAGCCACCCAGGTACCTACAGGCATTTTGGCTTTTTGACCTATTTCATCAGCATTTTAAGTCATAATAACCACGAAGAGCACTGCAAGTCTAGAAATTATTTTCCTTTTTTATTTCTTTCTTTCACACATCTTTTAAAATATTGTTTTCACATTTTCCCCTTGATAGTTGACATGTTTCTACTAATTCCCCAGTTTAACATTTTCTCCCTGTTTTGTTGTGTGGTGGTGGGTTCTTAACACTGGAAAATTGTTTCTTGAAGCTTGGATAGATAACATTCCATTCAGTTTTTGGGAGTACTCTCAGTTGTGTAGTCTTTAAAATCTATATGCCTGTTGGGCAAGGTTTTCAGTAATCTGTCCTTTATTCTCTCAATGGCTCAGTGCTGCTATGTATTTGGACATAGACGAAGAGGGACCAGTGCAGCTTATCAGTTATGCCTCAGACACTGAATCAGCTTCTTTGAGGCTTGTGCACTCTGAGAAGCTTTTAGAGAGGTCTGTGCACTTGAATGGCTTCTACAGCATGTGTTTGTCCTAGCCTCTAGTAGAGTTTTCAGCTCCTGGAGAAATCAGCTTCTGATAGATGAAAACCATTAGTGTTGGCTGAAATTAGAAAATTCATGAGATGTATTTTGCAGCAAGTATACCTATGAGTAGATAGTGAGCAAATACATTCACTTTCTACCCTGTTCTCATCTTAAAAGTTATAGGTATTGCACTCTAGTCTGAAGAGGTTCAATTTTTAACCATGGGAAATATTTAACAGCACCTTTTTAAACTGGGGAAATGCATTTTGTAAATTTTTCTTGGGTAAGCTTTTAGGTAAACATAAAGTTATTGATCACACCATTTGCAAACTCATTTCATGGTCATTAATGTTATTCTTATAAATCTCTTATTGTGCCTGTTAATTTTTTATGCTCAATCTTGATGTGGGTTTCTCATACTATTATTATTTTATCTGCATGTTTGAACCTTAATTTATGTGTTATTTGCATGGACTTTTTACGGAGAGAAGAGTGTCAAAATTATTTAGAAAACTTTTTTTTAATTTTCTTTAATGTTGATTTATTTTCATCTTTGTTAAGTGTTATTTGCATGGACTTTTTGCAGAGAGAAGATCAAGTGTTAAAATTATGTAGAAAATGCTTTTTATTTTCCTAAATAGGCATACATATTTTATTATTTTCATCTTTGCAGGCATAAACAATACATAATTACACAGCTTTTCAGTCTTCAACAAGCACTGTTTAGATGGGACTTAATAGCATGTTTAATAAGCAACATACACTTATTTATGTGTACATGTAAGCAAACATCTGTACATCAATCTTCTCATATTTAAAATAATTTCTTACATTTAATTTTTTTCACCATAATTTCTAATCAGTAAACATTTTTGAGTTATTAAATGCAAAATAAGAGACCTGTTTTTTTCACAGCTGATAAGTTTCAAATGTTTTCAAATAGCAGACCAGTGGTACCAGCACAGGTACAACAACCTGAGCCACAGCCACCATTGCTCAAACCAGAACCTGTAACTACAACTTTACAGTTTCAGCCCAAAGAGAAAGAATACAGGTGGATACTAGATCACCATTTTGAGATGACCACAATTAATTCACTTTTTTAAAAACTCTGCATTTAAAAATTTAGTTTTAAAGTCTGTAATGTTGTTGAAGTATGAATAATAAAGAAACTCAAAAGAGTACATCTTGGCTAAATGTAGGAATTTGACATGCTGGAGCTAACCCTGAAATAAGTTGACATTTTATACCAGCAAGAATACTAGCAGCTGTTTTTGATATAAAGCTGTAGAGTCAACTCTGAACAATTTTAATCCCAGGCATGTGGAGCCTCCTAAATCTAAACCAGAACCAGTCAAACATGTGGTGACATTTGCAGCACCTCCACCACCTTCTCCGCCCAGGTGAATAGATTGTGGAGTGTACCTGCATGTTTTTGAGAACCCCTGCTATGTTTATTTGAAAAAACATTTTTTTCCCATTTCAGATTTGCCTGCCTTATGTTCAGCTATTGCTGTCAGTGCATTTCACCACCAACACATTTGTTCAGGAGAATTTGCAAGCATGCATATACAAACACAATCTCTATTTCTACTCCCCCTCCTCTTCTTTTTCACTCAGTTTCAGGCAGCCACACACACAAATGTTTGGGCACAAGCCCACCAGCCACCCAACAGCATGCGTGTTAACTGGTTTCACATCTCTATTTTATCTGCTGTATGTTGTATATTGGCTGTAGGGTTTTGTTTGAAAAATCTTTGAAAACATTTGGGGGATTATTTTCTTTTTTTTTCATCTTTGTTTATTATTTTTGTCTCTCTTTGACATAGCTGGCTTTCTCTGGTCTGCATTGTCAAACTATTGTAAATTAGTTTTTTTACTTGCATGCTTTTCGCTTTCATTTTTCTAGCTTTACAATTTTAATAAAAGTGTTTTTGATATGAAGGTTTATTTCTCTGCATACGCTTTTACCACCATCATATTTTAATGAAATGATCTGTAAAATGTGTGAAATGCTAATATTTACTCCTAGGTTATTTAAAAAAGCTCTTTGAACTCAGTGTCAGATGCTAATACATATCTATTTGTATAATGTTTCCGTGTGAGAGTTTATGCACTAGATAGAGCAGTATATGGTAGCTTGCTTTTTGTCTTGAAAACTATCACCAGAAACCTTTCCTTGTCTTTTGTTGTTTAGACTTTTCTGTTATTTCTGGTTTTTTTTCGGGGGTTATTTTACTAACCCAGTGTATATGTTTCAGTGCTCCTGTGGTCAAAGCTGCACCTTCACCCCTTCCCCCTACAGCCCCTAAACCCACTCAGGTGGCACCCACACAGCCTAAAGCACCCCGTGTTCGTGTGCGTAAACAAGCCTCACATGAGGCTAAAGTGCCTATAGTGCTGAAGCAGGAGCCCACACCATGGTGGCCTGAGCACATTGATGTCCCCATGGTGGTGGAAGAAGTTGAAAAGAGGTTTGTTGGCATGTGTACCCCTGGGTGGTCTGCCTGGTGCTGCCTAGTGTTCATGGCTTTGACAATCTGCAGTCCTGATCCTCATCTTGGTTCTCATAGTAGAACATTGTCAAGATGAAGCTGTTGTCTATGATGTTTACACATGCCAACCAGAATTCATTTCCAAGAGCATGCTGCTGTCCCTGTCCAAATGATCTCACTTTCTGTATCGATTTATCTAGAACATACAGCTTGCCAAATACCTTTAACTCCAACAGTAAAACAACAGTTTACCACCCCTTTAGTGTTTTTTGCATCTGTTACAAATCTGGTGTCGGCTTCCTTTTTCATGACAGGATTTAGCATGCTTCTCAGCAATTTTGTCTTATGGAATGCTACTTTTAAGATTGTGGAGTTTCATAATTTCTTTGCTTGAGAATTTGAAATTTATTTCCATTGGGCTTTTGTTTGCATGCTACTTAATTCATATGTCATTAATGTAATATTGACTCAGGAACCCAATGCCTACATTTTATCTTCATTAGGATGTTTGATTCCCCCCCCCCCCCTTCTGTGTCTCTCCCTTTATTGCACAAATTTGCATGCATGCATAAACACACAATAAATCGTCTTAAGCATTATGTTTCAAGTTTTGACTAGCAACAGATCTGGTACAGATCGCACTTGAAATTTGGGAAATTTGAAGGGACATAGCTGGCTCCATGACTGACTTGTGTTATTAGGTTTAGGAATGAGTGGTGTTACTGGTGTTATGTCTAACTGGTATGACATTGCTGGCTTCATGTCAGATTTGTGTTGCTGGTTCCACGTGGGTGACAGTATGGTGTTACTGATTCTGTCTGACTGATGTTGCTGGTCCTACATCTGGCTGCTGTGCTTTAATTAGTTTCTGACTTGACAAAGCTAGTATATTGGAAACATCTGTCTTGCCTATTTCATTGATTCTAGAACTGAAATGTCTATGGTGTGTTTTGGCTTTGTAATTTTTTTTAAATGTGTGATTCTTCCCTTTCTTGTCCTCCACTTTTCCCCCCTTTGACTAATAGTATTGTTTAAAATGCTTTTTTTCTTAGTTGCTTTGGTGTACTTGTATCAAAGCTGGGCTTTGTATTATATTCAAGTAAAGGCAGAGAATTGCTGAAATTTCTTGATTTAAAATATCACATTTTCTTGATAATCATGAGTCAAATCATGTTAACTATTATTAAACAGAAGGGTAAGGGAGTAGGTGCAAATGATTTGAGCTTCATTTCAGCAGCATACTTCAAGACAGCTTCTCCAAAAGAGCTTTCAGCACTGGATCAAACTTGCAAATCTTGGGAACAGCTACATCATGAGCTTACACTTAATAACCATTTATTAATTCAAAACCAAATATGTGCATATTTTTTTATTCTCTTAAACTTAATGAGATTACTGTGATTGAAATGTTTCTAATTAGAACTTTAGTCTTCTAGTGTCTGTGACATTAGCATTTATATTGTTCTGCCGTTGCTTTTAAAAAAGTCATTTGTCAGGTAGAGCATAGGAAGAATTAATGCACTTTAGGTAATCACCACTCAGGAGGTTTTTCTTAAAATTAAGATTTACTTTATCAAAGTATATTAACTCTTTCGCTTCAGAGACAGTGAGGAATTTGAGAGTGCAGTGCGGGAATATATCCGACGAGAAGGCCAAGCACCACCACTTGAAGACTTGTATGACAAGACCAAAGGCAGACCACCCAAATTCAAGACTCAGATCAAAGATCTCCTAACTCTGAAAGAAAATGAGCCAGCACATTTTGAGTGCAAGCTTGTACCTATAGGTGATCCCACAATGAAAGTTGAGTGGTTTAAAGATGGAGAACCTCTGCATCATGGTAAGCTTGATGCAATTTTACTTGAGAAATTATGTACACAATTTATATCTCACAATTTATGAACATGTTTAGCTGTGTGTGTATGCACATGCACACACACACATGCAGTTTCATTCCTTTCACTATATTCTGCACAAATTAAAATGTGACTAAAAGTTGTTTGTGTCTAAATGAAAGAAAATGTAAAATTGTAAGCTGCTTATTTGTGGCTTTTCAGGTACACGGTACAAGCCTGAGTATGACTTCGGCTTTGTCAGCCTTGGCATACAGTGGGTAAATCCTGAAGACTCAGGTGTTTACACTTGCCATGCCACCAACAACTATGGTGAAGACTCTACCTCTGCTACTATAAAGTGCAAAGGTGTGTTTGATATAAACACAATACAGAGCCTCTCAAGCATGAAGACATCTCTAAAGCACATAAATTTACATCAAAATGATAACAGTGTGCACAATGTTGAACAGATAGGGCAACTCAAACTAATGTTTCAGATTGCCATCATTGAGTTTAGTGTGAAGTATCACATGAAACTGTGCTTATTCAAAGTTAAAGATCAAGAATTGAAAAACAGTAAAAATAAAAATAGTTACAGAAGGAATACATGATTTTCGTCATATTTAATGTCAGGGTGGGTGTGTAATTCAAAGTTTATGAACAATCATCACACCTAACTCGTGCTTGCTGGGGGATCGGACTGAACATTTATTTACACAGAAGCTTACAGACGCATAAAGTATGGTGACGATAATGGAGTGATGGTAAAATTTAACAAATTTTATAATGTCCAAGTATCATCTTATTTCGCCCCATTGCTAGGCCAATGACTTAGATGTTAAATCTTTGTCATCCTATCTTTACTTGTTGCTTGTGAATATTAAGTACACTTCCATGTGCTTGCAGCACTGCGTTCTATCATAATGGACACACAGCTTCCTGGGGAGGGTGCCACCCGCCTGCAGGAGATGGAGGAACACTGGCGCAGGTTGGTAAACTTTGGCTGATATGGATTCTGAGATAATTTATAGCCATAACATCTTCCTATCAGATTGTGGTGTTATTGGCAAAAGAAATGCTGAATGCTTCTTACATTTCTTAATTATGGATATTTTATGATGAAATAGTTCCAAAGACTACTATAGTATGCATATATATATATAAGAGCACTCTATTAAAAGCACAACATATATGAGGACATATGTACACACCATATACAGATTTCTAGTGAACTAAGTAATTAAGCTTTGTCTCTTTCCCGTGTATAGCCAAATGATTCTGGAAGAACGTTATTTAGAGGAACCACAAACACGATCACCACCATTGTTTGACCTGAAACCTGAACCAGTAGAAACTGGTGAAGGCGAGCCTGCCAAATTCCTGGTAAAGGTTGGAGGATTTCCTAGACCACGTGTCAGCTGGTGGATCAATGGCAGTCTTATTGTCAGTGTAAGAAATCTTTGTTCAGTCTAATTATCGAACATTAAATTATTTTCCTTTCTTATCATAAAACATTCCAACTTGGCTGCTTGTATTCATCATGTCATGAAGCTACCTAAGTTTGTGGCTAGGTATATTGATATAAACAACCTAACCTTCAAGACAATGAAGAGCAAATTGGTTTCACATTTTGTAGTCACTGAACAGCTTTACCTGAAACACCTTCTACCATCAACAGAGTGATAATGTTTGTGTCAATTTGCAGGGCACTCGCTTCAAGCTGACCTATGATGGCATGATGCATCACTTAGAAATACCTCGCGTGAGAGAGTATGATGCTGGACAAATCCGTGTTGTTGCCAAGAACTCAGAAGGCGAGGCAGAATGCAGCACTTCCCTTCAAGTCTTGCCCAGAGAAGACTGGCGTGCTCGTCTTCGACAGGCACCTAAAGGTACTATCCAGTGACCCACAAATTCTGCATGATGCATCAGTGAATATTTTCTTAAGAAGGACTACATGTTAATGATAATTATGCAAATGTGTATATATATTAGTACATTTGCCAAGCTTAGTGTTGCAAATGTTAACAGTGCTTTTTTTTTATATTTAACACAGGAGAATTAGAAATTGAACTGGAACGGCGCAGAAAAATAGAACTGCGTAGTGTTGAACTGGATAAAGCTTTTAAGAAACCCAAGGCAACAGAGTTTGAATTGCGCCAGTTGGAAAGAGCTGCAGAAACAAAGATTCGAGTTCAGAAGGATCAGGAAGTGATCACAACTGAACGTCAGTACATCAGTGTCCACTCACAGCTCCGCCACCTGGAACCCAGCATGCAGGCAGAGCCTGTATTTGTCAGACAGGTAACTGTGGAAACCATTCGCCCAGAAGAACCTAGCAAAGTATCAGAACAGCAGATTACACTTGAGCGTGGCCAGCCCCCAGTGTTCACTAAACCTCTGAGACCTGTCAGGGTGCCTGAGGGAAGTGGTGTCACGTAAGTATCTTAGAGTTGTTTTGTCTCATCAAAATAACATGAAGCAGTATATTGATTGAATTTCATTTTCATTTTCATCCAACCTTTTTCAAATGCAGGCTTGCAGAAGTAATCTGTTTGGTGACCAATGGTGCATGTTTGTTGCATATGTGCAGGAATTGGTTGTGCCAGTGAGCAAATTAAGGCTTCTTCAGTATCTGTAATGTTGTATACACTATTTAGTGGACAGCTGTAGAGATTGGCAAGAAACTCCAATTCTACAAAATTTCTGAAACAACGATGAGTCATTGACTTGTGTGTGGTTCTAGGAATTTTGATACCTACCTCATTTGTGCCAAGCTAAGCACACGGGGAAGTGGTTGCTGCAGCCATTAGGTGGTACATATACTTCGATAATGGTGTGGAGCAGTAATGACTGGGATACCTCAGTCTATAAACTTTAAAGCAACACCAGCAGAGTTACTTAACCAGTATTTGATTCTTTTAATGGCTGGCACATTCTGCATTAAAAGACTTGCACATTATTATAATGTTTATTAGAATTAGAAAGTAGGCTTACACTGAAATGGTTGCAGGCTTGAAGTGATCTACACTGGAATCCCACCACCCATTATATCCTGGTACAGAGACAGTTTTGAGATTCAACCATCGCGAGACTTCCAGGTCAGTATTTTACAATGAGAGAGTTTTTTTTTTTAACTTTAAGAAAAAAGTCTTTAGAAATGAACTTATGTTGAGAACTCACAAAAAAGCAAAATTTGCATTTGCTTGATTATTTTTTTCTTTGTACTGTACCAGGAGATCACCCATCAGCTACCTCAAATCCAGCAGTCCAAACCTGCTCCGGTCAAACGACCACAGAACAGTAGGATATGAAATCAGTTCAGCCCCCCCACCCATCCCTGCATGTCATCCTAGTGAGCACTGAACTCCAGGTTTTTGCCTGGCTTCACGCAGTTAAAACGTGTGGCAGCTATCTTATTTCTGTGATCTCTTGGATATACCAGTGTAGCCTGTGAAGTATAGCGAAGGCTACATGCTAACATCTTCGCAGTACTGACTGACTGTCATGCCTGCCTTGTCGTCTCTTCCTTGTGGTTTGCCGCTCCTAGACCACTGGGACAAGATTGCAGGAAGGTGTTCAAAGGCACACCACTGCAGGAAAGTATACACATTGGCCTGTCTAATGCTGTTATCTTTAGAGCGGTGTAATGTAAGGCTAGATATCTACTCTGTCTCCGTTGGGACACTGAGTGACAATGCATGACATGACACCAATACCTTATTCTTTTAGTAAGATAGAAAGGCTGGATGGAAGTGCCCATGCAAGTATGTGTCTCCTGTGCCCTCTCTGTTGGCGTCCTATCAGGTCAAGCGGGCATTGTCTTTGGACTTTATTTTGGATTTTGGGGACTTATAATGATATTCTACATTGCTGGCCATTTGTGCCTGACACTGTAGATCGCATCCTCTCCAATTCTTGGAATGGCACTGGTTTCCGACCTTCCTGAGATTGGCAACCTGGAGCCCCTCTAGGGCTCCTTCTAGTGACATGGAATACCTGTTGTTTCACGGTGATATAGCCTTCCAACTTGAGTTCGTAGTTTTCATGCTATTGGTCGGGCCTGGTTTTAGGCAGTCATGAAGGCTGTTTGTGTAACGCTGTTCACAGCGACCTTTCTTGTGCTGCTAGAGCACATGAAATAGTGTGTATACCACTAGCTTAAGTGGTTAGAAGGGAAGACCTGAAAGTAGCATTCAGGCGATAAGAAGGCATGTTATGACATTCCCCATGTTCTACCTGTGGGACCTGGCACCCCTTCTGACGCTGGAAGAAGGATTGGCAATGGCTCAGCAGCATAGCATGGGGCAGGTGCAATGGCCTATTTGTCCAGCCCAAAAGCAGCTTTAACACAATTAAGGCGGCTTCACAGCCTACAGTCAGGCAGCTGGAATTTGGAGGGGGGGGGTGTTAATTTGTTGTTTCACCTAGCATATCACTAAGTTTGCTGCCAGGGTGGGTTACCACTCCCTCCACCTGTTAGTCTCCACATAGTCATGTCATCTGGTACAGTACAAAGAAAAAATATCCTTTTTAGTGGTAACATTTTTTTCTTCAAGTACTTACCAGATGACATGACAGCTAGTTCCCTCCCGCCTCCTCGCAGTGGGTTTCAGACTCAGTCCAGGTGAAAAACTGGAGTTGCTTAATTAGAACGAGGGAGGGGGCTGAACTTAATTTCATGTCCTACTGTTCTGTGGTTGTTTGACCGGAACAGGTTTGGACAGCTGGATTTGAGGTAGCTGGAGAATGATCTCCACATAGTCATGTCATCTGGTAAGTACTCAAAGAAATAAATTTTACCACTAAAAATGGTGTCTTAAGATATTTTAAAGTTATTGTTGCTGGGCAGATTACAACTACAGAAAATAGCAGCACACTTCACATCCCGGAAGTGTTCTTGGAAGACTCTGGAGTTTTCTCTGTCAAAGCTTACAACAAATTTGGACAAGTTCAGTGCAAAGCCAAGTTAACTGTTGTTGGTGAGTTGTTATCTTTTGATTTTGACAGCTTTTTCTGTGTTGATTCCTGATATGATTGTCTCCAATACTGGTCATAGCTGAGGTGCAGTATTTAATGTGTTTCCTTCATATTATGAACTATTATAGGTCCTATATAGCCTCTCATATTCACAGGAGTCACAGCTTTGTTTTATAACAAATTAAAATGCTACAGTTCTCAGCTTCTTTGTTTAATGCTGAAAGTAGTAATGAAATCTAATTAAATCAGCAACATTTAATTGTCTGCTACAGGCTGACAGGCATTGATTCTGTTTGTATTTAACTGCAGAAGCAGAAGAGCCACAGCGTGAAATATCGCCAGAATTCCGCAGCTTGATGCGGGACAGTGTGGTCACACAGGGTGAACCGGCAACCTTCGACTGTCAGGTAGCTGGAAACCCATCTCCTAAAGTTCATTGGCAGAAGGTGAGTAAATCTTTTGTCTTGTAGCTTTCAAAACCTTTTTATTTAATTTTTGTTTGTTTGGTTGGTTGGTTGATTTTATTCCCTTTGCATGTTTCTTTTGTAGAATATTATGTCTCGAAAAAAACATTGATTCATTTAATCACACTTTTATTTAGATGGCTCACATGTTTTTATATCTTGTTGTCTAGCTCACAGAAATAGTTGTAGTGTAAACTAAGTAGCCTTAAAGTATCATGTTCAAAATTTGACAATGATTTTTTGGTTTGGGATAGGATGGCCGTCCTCTTGGAGAAAGTCACAGGTGGAAATTCATAGATGAAGACGAGAATCATACTTTGGTCATTTATGAAGTTCGGCCAGAAGATGCTGGCCTGTATGCATGTGTGGCCATTAATAGTGTGGGGAAGTCCACCTGTACTGCCAGACTCACTATTGAAAGTAAGTTTCTTCATTTTTTAAATAATGTTCATATAAATTATACCAGATGGTAAATATTTATTATAGTGCAATAATACGATTTTTTTTCATGTAAGGTTTCTTAAGTTCATTCAGTGAACATCAGTTTTATTTGTTTGTTTAGTACCTATCCAGCCTCCAGAGCAGCTGGGACCTACTCCTCAGTTGGAATCAAAAATTGAAGCCCCATTTGTGGTGGAAGAACCTCGGTCTGTGGAGGTGGAGGAAGGTGAACCTGTCAAATTCACCTGCAGAATTACAGGTCGTCCAGGTAAAATCTCAGTTGTGTTTATTGCTGGGATTGTTTGGATATTTTGGAGAAGGCCAGAGGAAATCCGTCAGGTGTATAAGAAATAGTATGTTGTTATTCTATGTTCCATTTACTGGGAGTTTGTAGAGTCTGTTTGCAAAAAAGTGTTTGAGCATTCTGTTGCCTCTCTGCAGTAAGCTGCAGGTCAGGCCCTTTTTTTCTGAATCTCGGTCATTTAATATTTATATTTACATTTGAAACAATGACATCTTGGGATTTTTAATTCATTTGGTACTTTGGGGATAGATGGAACAGGTGTCAAAATTATTCACTTTAGGAATATTTACATATTGCCTTGTTTAAGTATCAGAGTACGTAACCTTTATACATAGGGATTTTATTTTTGGATAGATTCTAACAATACATTAGATACATCAGCAGAGATAAATTTAATTTCATTAGAGATTTGTCTGTTATTGTGATGTGAGAACTGCAACATCAAAGCATTGTATGATACTTATGTCAACAGCTCCAGTAGTAACCTGGTATCGCAACAATCAGCTGGTGAAACCATCTAAGTATTTCCAGATGTCATCTACCACAGAAGGTGTGCACATATTATCCATAATGGAGGCTTTTCCAGAAGATACTGGCACCTACAAATGTGTTGCTCGTAACAAGTCAGGGGAAGTGGCTTGCATCACTGTCCTTAAGGTCCATGGTATGTGACAGACACTATTTTTTACCTTTTTGAAATTTCTATGCTATGTTGTTTCCCATAGCTATAATATGCAGAATGTTTTAAAGTGAGCAGACATCTGTTCTTTACTAAGTTTTACACGTGTAGCTGCATGGTATACTTTGTATCTTAAAGGGTATTTTTATGTTTAATCAAGAAAAGACTAGGAATTGATACTTGCACATAGAGATGGCCAAGAAAAGTTATTTGCTCACACCAATAAACCTGCATGTTAATTTTATTTGAAACATTGTTTATCTTGATTGTTTATGGTCGTCAATGAAGTGACAACTCTTTTTGAGTTAATAGTCCACAACCTTAAACATTATTGATAAGACAGACGCTGGCATTACTTATTTCAGAATGTCAGCGCATCCTTTAATGTTTGACTGTTGAATATAAAAACAAAATCTTGGAAAACGGTGATTTGTGTGCATTTGAAATTCTGTTACTTGTAGGCTGCTTCATCTTTTATCAAAATACTGATAATATATATACAAGTATGATGGTGAGTATGACTGATGGTTGTGTGATTTTATAAAAGTTGTGTGGCTTTGAAATAATGTGTATTGTCTCAATAGGTCTGGAAAGTGAGCCAGAGCCCAGCCAGCCCATGGCAACTGCTCAGCCACCAAGTTTTATCAAGCCTGTAGCCAACACCATGGTACCCGAGGGAACACCAGCTCGTTTTGAAGCTGTTTTCTCAGGATACCCCACTCCTGACATTTCCTGGATCCGTAATGGCATCCAAACACTCCACAGCTCAAGAGAGTACAAGGTAACAGGATTTGTTTTGCTCACTTTCTGGAATGTAAAGTACAATTTCAAAATATGCACACACACACACACACATATATATATAGTTGTGAAGTTTGGTTAATTCTCAGGTGGATTTTTTAAATGATTTTTAAATGATTAGGTTTAGGTCATTTCTATACTCTGATAATCTGAGCAGATAAGCCTTTATGTTAATTTTATATAAGCATCTGTGAACAGAAAGAGCTCAGATCCATGACATCATGTTAAATTATAAACTTATTTGAGCCACATTTTTCCATATTTTAGGCACATCTCTGAAGACTCGCATCTTGCAAACAAAAGGAAGTTATTTAGTCAGATTTCAGGAACTGGTATCTTGTAATGAATAAGAAATGTTCCTTTTTATTATATGCACAAGCTAGTATTGAAAAATTCTGTTGAATATTTAGTTTTTATAACTGTCCGTCATGTTGTGAAGGACTTCGTACATGAAAAGGATAAATTACTTGATGTGGAAAGATGTGTTTTTTAAATAGCTTCTTATTCTTCTTCCAGATTGAGACGAAAGACAGTCTGACATCTCTGACTATCTTCAAGGCTATGCCTGAGGATACAGGACTCATTACCTGCCGAGCAAAGAACCAGGCTGGTACAGCTGAATGCTCTGCAGAACTTTATGTGCAGCGTAAGAATTTGATTATGGATATTCTTAGAGTTGTACTTAATTTTCTAGATTTTTCAGATGGCATACGTCTGGCTTCAGAGTCCCTTTCTTTTTTGACACTAAACTAGAGGAATGCTGCTGTTCAGGTAATGGATATTCACTGTATTGTGCAGTCTTCGTGGATGCAATGCCATGTCTTAAGTGTGTGGGTGGATGTAATCAGCAATCCATATTCACATTATGTCTTATTGCTACCCATCATCACCTTAATTGTCTCACTAACTGTCTAACATAATACCTCATACACATTTATTACTGCATGCCTTTCGTCAATAGACAGAATCTTCTTGTTTGTCTTTTGTAACCAGATTGACCCATCATGTGTACTTTCGGTTGCCAGAGGCTTGACTTGAGTTTTCTTAGGAGCTTAACTACTGAAGTTTCTGCATGACCATGACCAAGTCTTTTACCCTTTTATCCTTGCACTTATAAATGACTGATGATAATTTTATTTCAGAATGCATAAAACACTATATTTCAGCAGTAATTAGAGCATGTATGCTAAGTATTGTTCATTAGCAACAGCAGGCGAATCAAGACATGGATACAGGCACCATTTGTAGCCTTCTGTGCAAGTTTTACCCTTGCATGTTGCTCCAATGTTTGGATCTGAAGTTTGTATGCCATCCTTCTCAGTCTTATGAACTAAACAGCCACCTGCCAGCTGGTGAGACATTAAATGCATGAACTTGTGAACAAACATGATGAGTCCTCATCAGTAGCCACTCCCAGTACTTGGAGGTGGTGCATGCAGTGTGATGTGCTTTGACTGACCAGGCATCCTGCTCATCAAATGTTCTGGTGCTTGCTGCCTGCATGACTTACCCTCAAACATCCCATGGTCTGTTCTTCCCTTGACTGGCATCCCAGACCTTGAAGCATGGTGAACAGCATGTGAGTAGCTTGTGAGTAACCTTGCTTTTAGACTTTTCCTTTTTATTCTCGTCTTTACCTTTGTTCTTCGCTGTGCCTTTGTGGAGAAGTGATTGATAATTATTATTAAATAATGGCAACAGGTAATTGTGTGCAGAATAGTTAAAAGGAAACTAGCCTTTGATGTGAAAGTTAAATTTATTTAGAAGCTAAAAGGAGTTTTTTTTAGGTTTGATTTTTTTTTTCTTTTCAAGTGTACAAAAATATCAAAACATTTTTTTTACTCCAAAATGGAATATAGAGGACTATTTGAAATCCTTAGTACAGCGTTAAACTATTAGTTAATCTTCTGCACACCATAAATTCTTTTTGTCTGTTTGCATGCAATGCACATGTGCATACATGTATATGGTGGTGTGGGTTTTTACATTCAATACTTTATGATATTATGTTTTATATTTTACTGTTACTAAACTGACACTAATTTTGGGATTCTAAAGAGTACCAGTTACATTCAGAGTTTCTGTGTGTGTAGCATGCATGTATGCATGTGCATATATGTATGCATGATTATTTATATATGACTGAGAAGGAGGGAGAGAGAGAGTTATGGTGGAAGCAGAGAGAAAAGTTGTTGTTTTGTTAACATTGTTCAGCAACAACAGCAGAATTAGGCATCAGGTACACATCTTGGCTCTTAACAAAACGGTATTTATAAGCAGTTGGAATATCAATCTTCATATTTTTCTTTTAAATTGTAGCTTTAACCCATCATTCATCCCTTTCCTTAGAAGCTGTACCTTCTTCTGTTACGGTAACTTATTTATAAACAAGAACCCAGTGTGCAATGCTTTTGCTTTTGTATCTTAAGATTCCTGAGCTTCACAGATATACTCTTGATCTTTGAAAAGAAAACCCTTTCATCCAAGATTAGAAGTAGGAACAGTTTAACACAATCCTATCCATGACAGGGACCTGGAAAAGTTTTTAAGAATTAAATAACGGTTTGTCAATATGCACTTTAGTATAGCTTAATTAGTATACATTTTAGTAAAACATGCATTAAATTCGTACTTGAATATTTTTTAAATATCAGGTCAGAAGTGGTAGTCCAGTGATTATAGTCTGGATATCTGTATGCTGTCATTTTTGTGTTTTAGGCGATGAAGAGGTGCAGAAACTAACACAACAACTTCATGTGACAGTTGCACATCATGCTCCTCCAGAATTCTCCAGACCACTGCAGCCATATGTGGAGATAGAACCTGGTCAAACGGCCAGGTACAGCTACTGTTGTTTATATTTTTTGCTTTTTTTAAATGTAACATATTTATCAATCACTCTTTTTGTGACCTTTGACACCAAGTTAGAGTGTGCATGAAAAAACAATAAAATAGTCAAAAAAAAGAAGTATTTGAGGTGTATGAAAGTGACTTTTGCTTTATTTTCAGACTAGAGGCAGAAACTTCTGCTGAACCTGTGTCGAGAGTGACATGGTATGTTAATGGCATAGAACTGAGGCCAACAGAAAGAACTCGCATTGTAAAGGAAGGTCGCACCATTGTGTTGATTATTATCAATGTGGCACCCCAGGACTCTGGAGAATACACATTGAAACTGGAGAATGAACGAGGGGAAGTAACCTGCAAGACCACACTGGTGATCAAGGGTGAGCTGTAGCAGCTATAATTCAAGGAAAATTTTCCTCTCATTTTGGCTCCAGAAGATTCACATTATTTGATAATATTTTCTCTGTGTTAAGGAAAATGAACAAAGTAAATTTGCCATCCTATGCAAGAAATACTATGATGGAAAAAGAATGGTAATTGCAGTATGATTGTCTGTTTTTAGGTCGACAAAAAGTAGTGGAGCTCCCAGATTTAGAAAAAACAGAGACATTGACTTTCACTCGCACTGTTACCACTGTACAGCGAGAGGAGCAAGTTGTCACTCAACTGGTCAAGCCAGTTGTTGTCACACCATTGGAACCAGAAATATACGTTCGAGAACGAGGCATTGCCAGGTTAGTTTAGCCTCATGCCTTTTCAAAATAATTGAGAGGCTTTACCATTTGACAGTAATTTTGAGATGGATTTTCTTTCAGAGTTGTTTTGTAAAATCTGTTAGTATCAGATGGTGAAATAAATAAATATGTATACTTTGTATTTTTAATATTTTTCAAACATTACCACACTGTCAGATCTGTGAAGTAAAAGTACTTGTAAGTATGAGAGTTTTTCTATGGCATTATTATAATAAAATGTTGAATTGTTTTAGATTGGAGTGCCAAATCGATTCCTATCCACCTCCACTGGTAACATGGTTTGTGAATGGAGTGGAAATTAAACCTTCACCCCATTACGAGATTATTTTTGAAGAGGGCAAGAGCACACTGCTTATCATTGAAGTTGGCCCTGAGGACACAGGGGAATACACTTGCCGAGCTGTGTCTGAACTTGGTGAAGCTATCAGCAGTACTACTCTCTATGTCCAAGGTAAATGATCACTCTTCAGTGTTTTTGTGAAGTTGACCTTTTACACTGGACAGTACTATAAAATATTATGCAGCTTCACGTCTATAAATATTTTGGAACAAACAGAAGGTTTTGAATCTATAAATTGGATAAAGATTTTTCTTTGAGTTGATGTAGTTTTTCCACCTTTGTTTTAACAGAGCCTTTGAAGGAGGAGATGCCTACAATGCCAGCCCAGACCCTGGCGGTGGAACCCTCACCAATGATGGAAGGAATGGTGGCGCCACAGTTCTTGGAGCCATTGCCCACACTTCAAGCTATAGACGGCCAGGAGATAAAGATGAGCTGTCGTGTGGCAGGGGTCCCTATGCCTCGCATTTCTTTCTTCCATGATTCTAAGAACATAGATGAGGATGAGGAATTTGTCATCACCTATGACAAAGAGACTGGAGAGGTGAAAACATCTATTTTAGTATCCTTAAAAATTCACAAGGGTGGGGAATTTTTTCATTTATTTTATAGCATTTGTCTTAAATCTTCAGTTTAATTTTTTTTTTTTAACAAGCAATGGTAAGGACATTTTAATATAAAAATATTGTGGATTATTTTCTTGCTGATGAAGGCATGCAGATGCATGCCAAAAATTCAAGTGAGCAGATACTTTTTATTGAGTGAAAAGGCTTAGTTTTCCTCCAAGCATGGTTTTCTTTATTCAGAAATAGAATTACAGAAAGGACTGACATATACTTCTAAAAAAAACACCACATCGTCTATACAGATGATATGTAAAGTAAGTGTTTGTTGGTGTGTGGTGCAGATAAGCCTCATCATTGTGGAAGTCTTCCCAGAGGACCAGGGCCAGTATATTTGTGTTGCTGAGAACCCTGCTGGTCAAGCCACTACTACTGCTTACTTAACTATAATTGAATCTGAAGAAACTACCATGGAACTTGAAGCTCAGCCTCAAGAGATAACTGCTACAGCTGGAGAAGAAGTTGTCTTTACAGTTCAAATCCCAACAGCCGAAGAGCCCATGGAAACAGAAGAACAAAAGCTTGTTGAGGAAGAGACCATCTTTGTGTCAGAAGTTAGAGAGGAAGAGGTTGTTCCTTCAGTCATTGACAGACCCAAAGTGGAACCTCTTGTTAAAGAGGAGCTTCTGATTGAATCCCCTATCTTTGAATCTCCCATTCCTGAGTCTTTAACTGGGACTGAAAGCTCTGATGTTTATTACACTGCTCAGGAGGAAGTGGAGGAAGAGGTTACAGAAGTAGCCATTGCTGCTAAGGTTATTGACCGCCCAAAACTCATACCCCTTGTGGCAGAACGAATCTCAGAGTCACCTGAACATGATGCATTAGAAGTTGAAGAAATTCCTGAGTCAGAAACCCCAACAGAAGAGGTTCAGGAAGAGCTTCTAGAGAAAGTTACAGCAGTTAGAGAGATCAAGTTGCCACAGACTTTAACAGAAGAGAAGCCAACAGAGCATCCCATGAAAGAGGAGCTTGTAGTTGAATCTCCTGTTTTACTGGAAACATCAGTGCAGGAACCAGTGGTACTGACAGAAGAGGTCACATTCACTATTACTGCTGGACAGGGTCCTGAAGAAGAGACTGAAATCAAGAGTGTGCCAACCTTTGAAGCTCCAGTTGAGGTAAGATTTTTGTTTACTATATTATTGATAAGAATATCCTTTTTCTGCTTTTTGTATACTTCCACTATTTAGTTTGTCACTTTGACTGATGAACATTCTGAAGAAATTTTAAGCAATCTTCACTTTGTACCAAATTAAAGTGGTAGTCAAATATTCTTTACAGGAGAAGCCTGTTTCTGAGACTGAGGTTTCAGAACCACCTGAAGCAGGGAAACACGATAAAGAAATTATAGAAGCTGTGATTGAAGTTATTCAAGAACAGCCTCAAATGCTGACTGTGATCACACAAGATGAAATTCCTCCAGAGTTTGTAGAGCTGCTTCAGCCTCAGATTGTCACAGAAGGTGAATCAGCTGTTATGTCCTGCAAAGTAGTGGGACTTCCATATCCTTCAGTAACCTGGTATAAAAACAGTATTCCTATTGAATCTGGGCCTGATGTGAAGATGTACTATGACAGTCATACTGGCCAGTGCACCTTGGAGATTTCAGAAGTCTTCACTGATGATGCAGGTGAAATAGTCTGCCGTGCAGTCAACCCTTTCGGTGAAGCGATGACTTCAGCCACTCTTCTTGTGCAAGGTAAATAAACTAGCTACATGTATACATGTTTGTCTGTTCAACCCACCCATTCATCTATATTTCGGAAGTGGCTTCCTTGTTAATGTAGGGATCAGTGGAATCTACATTCATCATTTGTCTTCCTTCCCTCAAGTATTCTGGATACTTGTATCTAGGATCATATACTTATCATGTCATATACTTATTCTGTATTTGATATCGATTTCAAATTTGGTCTACAGTTATGGAAGAGACTGTAACCACTCATGAAACAAGAACAACAGAGACAGTGACCACCATCACCATGACAACAGTGACCCAAATAACAGAGAATGAAGAGGTGCCTGAGGTGCGCCTAGTTGATGAGCAACATATTACTACCATGGATGTGGCTCCAAACTTTACTCGTCCTCTGCTGCCCAGCATGGAAGTTACTGAAGGTGGAACAGTGAGGTCAGTGGATGTTTTGTATATTTGAGTGAAAGCATTTTGTGGGGTCTTTTGTCTTAAGGAGTCATTTAACAGTCACAGATGAAAGGGTTAATATTAGGGAAGAATACCATGTCGTCAACTCCAATGCAGTGGTGCTAGCCAGACCTCAGAAATTTTGGATTTCAGTTTAGGTGAAACATATGAAGCCTCTTGTCCTATGTGTGTCCTGTTTGGTGGTGTTCGTAAAGATTATAGCATGAAATTTTATAATTGTTATTGCACAGGATTGCATTTGTGTATTAAAACTAAAAGCAGGCACTTATGATTACAATTTTGTAACATATCATTTCTTATAACATATGATGGGATATTAAATACCTGCAGACTATTGTTATTTAACTTCTTGCTGTTTGACAGGTGACCCTTATAGCCATGAACTTACAAATTGAGTTTACCTTTCAGACTGGAAGTTGATGTGGCTGCAGAACCAGAGGCACAAGTGTCATGGTTTGTGAATGAACTTGAGATTGTACCAAATCAGCGCACTAGGCTTCTAAGAGAGAGAAACACCTTTGTGCTCGTCATCATAGATGTCACACCTGAAGATTCAGGTGACTACATATGCCAGGCAGAAAACATTCATGGCAAGGTGACCTGCAAGACAACTCTCACAGTTCACCGTATGTATTTTTGTTTTGCTCTAATTCAGTATGTTGAGTAAAACTTTTTTTTATAAATGTTTAAATAATCATTGAGATAAATATACAAGTTGAAAATAAGTCATGTCTAAATAAAAGGAGAAACTGAGATTTGGGTGCTTATTTTATTTTTATTTAAGAATAGTTTAAACATTTTCTAATTTGGTGCACTAGTTATTATACTGTGTTTTGTGTAATCACTTCCATTTTCTGTTATGTTCACAGCAATTCAGAGAACTGAAGTTGAAATCAGACGAGAAGACGTTGAAAAGGAACAAGAGATGAAGCCAGTTGAAGAATCACCAACAGAGGCTGTTACTTTGCAAAAACCAGAAGAAACTCCAACTCAGCTGCAAGTGGATGAGCCTATTGCTCCATCATTCACTTTATTGCTTCAACCACAGGAAGTTGAAGATGGCCAGAGAGTTGTCATGACAGTTCACTTTATTGGCCGTCCTTCTCCTGCTATCACTTGGTACCAGAACGGAGTTGAAATCAAGCCCAATCCTGACTTTGAAATTTTTGTGGACAAGCAGAAAGGAGAAAGTACACTTATTATCCTTGAAGTTTTCCCCGAGGATGAGGGCGAGTACACTTGCATCGCTGTTAATGAGGTTGGAGAGTCAATCACTACCTGCAGACTCACTGTGATTAGTAAGTCTTACACCAACATCTGCTAATAACTTTTAAGAGCATAAGTTATTTTTTTCACATTACTGGGAGAGGTAGTGGAGAGGTTTAATGAAATATTTCTTCTTTGTCTTTCTGACTGTTTCAGACATTACTGCAATAGCTCATATCTTCCCTTACAAATTAAACCTAGCAATGGAAGCATCAAATCTACCATTGAATTCATTCGTTTTGTATTTTCAGCAACAGAAGAAGATGTGGACATTGAGTCTGATGAATTTCACAAAGAAACCATTGAAATCGACCTCTCTAAAGAACAACCACAAGCTGAAGCTACGAAAGAAAAGCAGGTTGTGGAGTACAGGATTTCTCCTGCAAAACCTGAGACTTTTGAAATTCAGATTGGTATGCCTGTTGCTAGAACTACTACCACAACTGTAGTTCAAGAGACAACCACCTACACTCAGGTATCTAGAGAAATATTTGGTGAAGATGTGACGGAAAGTCCAGGAACCCATAAAACTTCTGTTGTAGTACGAAAAGGAGAGGAGATTGGTCCTGTTGAACTGCGCTTGAGCATTCCGGTTCAACCTCAGGAAGAATTTGTTTCACAAGTCACAGAAGCCACTCGAGTTGTCACATCAGAGGTTCGGCAGATCCCTGTTGAAGAGAAGACAGCTTTAGAAAGACATACTGAAACAATAGAAATTGTGCAGGGAGTTCGGCCCGAAGAGGTGGAGATTCCTGTCACTACAACAGAACCTCAGCGTGTAGAATTCAGAAGAGAACTGAGTCGGGAATCAGCCCAACGAATTGAAGTGGAAATTCATGAGACATGGCTTCAAAGACAGCCACAGCCTCAAGAACTCTCCATACCCATTGGCAAGGTCACAAAGACTGAGTTTGATGTCGTGGATTCTGCAGCTGCTGAAACTCCAAGACCTTCTGAGGAAGTCCTTGAAGAGACTAGAAAGACTATTGTCAGGGAGCAGCAGGCCACTGAGATGGTTACTGAGCAGCCACAGCCTGGCGTTGACAAAGCTGAAGTAAAATTCATCATGATGCCTGAGGAAACTTCTACTGATGTTGATGAGACAGAAGTTAAAGTTCCTGTAGAGGAGACTTTTATCACAATTGAGATGACAGCAGAAAAGTTTGAAGAAGTTCCGTCTGAGGTGCAGATGGAGACTGAGTTGATACCTGAGGAAAAGCCCGAAGAAAGAGAAGAAGAGTTGTTTGAGGAAACTGTTATCATTGAGACCAAAGCTACTGAAATTGAAACCATTAGAGAAGCCCCTGCTGAAGAAAGTAAAGTTGAAAGCATCATTGAAATCCAGATACCCCAAGTTACTGCTGAAGTCAAACAAGCAGAAATAGCAGCCCCCACAGAAGAGATCATTGTATCTGAGAGAGAGATAGTTGAAAAGTCAGGGATTGTTCCTTCAAAAGTCCAGTTAGAAGTAGAGATAATTCCTGAAGAAAAACCAATTGATCAAGAAATTGTCGCCTCTGAAAAAGTTGCTACATTTGAAACTGATGCTTTTGAAGCAGAAGCGCCAGTCACTGTCCCATCTGAAGAATCTGAAGTTCAGGGTATTGCTGAAGAGCAAATGCTGGAGTCTGTAAGGGAAACAGAAATAGAAATAACTGTTCCTGCCGAAGAAATCATTGACAGTCAGCAGGAAGTTGCAGAGAAAGCTGAAGAAGTTCCATCTGAGGTGCTTTTTGAAGTGGAACTTGTGTCTGAAGAAAAGTCAGAAGAGAAGGAAGTTACTATTTTTGAAGAAACTGTAACTTTTGACACAGAGAGAATGAAAGCTGAGACTCATATAGTTGTGCCTGCAGAAGAAACAAAAGCAGAAGATGTAGCTGGCATGCAGATGGAAGAAGAAGTAATTGATGTTGCAGAAGCAGAAGCGAAAGCACCATCTGAAGAAATTATTGTTACTGAGAGAGAAGTAGTTGCAAAATCCCAAGAAGTTCCATCAGAAGTTCAGATGGACATTGAACTTGTCACAGAAGAAGAACCAGAGGAACAAGAAGCTGTTACTTTTGAGGAAACTATCACTGTTGAGATTCAGGAAACTCCAAAGGAGATGCAAATTGTAGTACCAGTGGAAGAATTTCAGGTTGAAGATGTCAAGGAAGTGCAGGCTTTAGAATCTGTTACAGAGTTTACAGAAACTGAGGTAACTGCCCCTACAGAAGAGTTCATCATAACAGAAAGAGAAAAAGTAGAAAAACTGGGAGAAGTTCCTTCAGAGATTCAAGTGGAGATAGAATTTGTTCCTGAGGAGCAACCTGAAGTTCAGGAGACTTCTATCTTTGAAGAGACATTTATAATTGAATCACAGCCAGCTGAACTTGAAACTCAAGTGTCTGCTCCTGTGGAAGAAACTCAAGTTGAAGTTCGTGAAATGATTGAAGTTGAAACACCGGTTGTTGGATTTGTGGTCGAAAAACAGGTGATAGAAGTGGAAGAAGTTCACAAGGAAGAGGTGACATTAGAAGTTGAAATAAAGGAAGGGGAAGGTGTTGGACCTGAAATTACTTCAACAGAAGTAGAAAAAATTATAGTATCAGAAGTAACTGATGTGAAGGAAATCCACAAAGAAGAACTTGAGCTAGAGATCAAAGGCAAGGAAGGTCAGCTTGAAGAAGTTCAGTTTACAATCCAGATGGCACCTACAGAGGTCTCACAACTCACTATTAAAACAGAAGCCAAATCAGAACTAGAAATTTCTGTTTCTGAAGAAGCAGAGACTGAAAAAGAATCCTTTGTGTCAGAAATTGAAGTCTCAAAGAAAGAAATTGAGACTGAGGAGAGACACATTGAAGAACTGATGATCCAAATTGAGGGCAAAAGGCAGGAGTTGGAGGAGGTTAAGTTTACTCTGCAAACAGAGGAGAAAGAAATACCTACCGTGGAACAGCCAGAAGAGATGCCAGTAGCAGAGGTTGCAGTTCCATCTGTAGAACAGGTAAATCATTTTGTTGTAGTATTTATTACAATGTGAAGACTATAAGGCAAAACCAATATAAGCTTTTCTTAGCATGCCTTAGTACAAGCAAATGTTACAGCTACCTAAGTTTTTGTTTGGTATGCTGCCCTTTGTTTATGAAAAAGTTGACAGCAAAGATTTTGGTGTTTGCATGTGAATGGTTTTATGCTTATATAGATTTTGTTCATATTGAGATTGAATATTTTGTAAATGTCTTTTCTACGAGTTAAGGATTGAAGTGCCCATTGCTTCTGTAGTAAACCTTTTGTTAATTTTTTTTATAGGTTCTCCAGTTACCAGAGACAGAAGGCAAGGCACCAGAGTTCACATGGGGGCTCATGTCATTGAAAGTTATGGATGGAGAAGAGGTCAAGTTTCGTTGTGAGGTTACCGGCAGCCCAATGCCTGAAATTTCGTGGTTTCATGATGATAAACCCATTTCTGAGAATCAAGATTTTAGCCTGACATACGACATGGAGTCAGGAGCCTGCACATTGCTTATTGCTGAAGTCTTCCCTCAAGATGCTGGCGAATATCGTTGCATTGCTGTTAACATGCATGGGGAAGCTGTTACACGAGCTTACCTTGAAGTTGAATGTAAGCAAAAATAGCATATATCTTTATATATATTTATATTTTTTCATCATTATCAGTCTTGCTGTTTCCCCCTCTTCCTTAATCCTTTTATCAATTTCTTTCTTCAAGAAAATATTGTATTTTTTATTCTTTATATTCTGAGTAAAGCATTGCTGTTTTGTACATTGAACATATATTTTTAGTTAGAATTGAGTTCTCATTTTAGTTTTGTACTTTGTCTTTATAGCTTATGAGTACGTACCAGACAGTGAAGAAGCTTCAGAATCAATGATGTCTTCCATTGAACCATCTTCTCCCAAACCAACTCCTGCTGATTCAGACACTGAAGTTCCTAGTCCTTCTCGTGAATTTGTTGAGGAAATTCAGCGTCTCCAAGAACAAATTACTACTGAACTTACAGAGACTGAGACAGAGGAGGAAGCCCCTAAAGAGGAGACCGCACCAGAATATGTTGCTGCAGCAGAAGTTGAAAATGAACCTGAAACAGAAGAAGTAATTGTCATCAGTGATGTTCCTTCAGCAACAGCAGCAACTGCAGCATCTCAACCAGCTGAAGCTGTAGAAGTGTCTGCTGGTGAAACCCAGTTCCAGACAGATGTTGTACATGAAACAGCTGAGTTTGCTCAAGTAATAGATGTTGAGACTCAGGACCAGGAAGCTGCAGTGTCCTCAGATGTTACAGAAGAACTTTCTGAGCATGGCTTGCAGCCAGAAGATGAGTACCAAACAGATCTGGTACTTGAGGCATCCCAACAACCTGAAATTTCAGATGTGCCTGTGGAAACTACAATGGCTGCAGGACAGGATGTCATCATTGATATTGCTGAACACACAATTACAACTGTTAAAGAATATAAAACAGATGTAGTCGAGGAATCTGTTGAGCAGCCCGCTGTAAGTGATGCCATCACAGGAATTAGTGAAGAAGCTGAAACGTCAGAAATTGTTGGTGAGCTCATGACAACAGTTCCAGAGATTTCTTCACAATACCAAACAGAACAACCATTAGAGTACAAAACTGAAACTCTGGAGGAAGTTACAGAACAGCCTGAAATAACAGGTGTTACAGAAGAAGTCCAAGAAGAGGCTGCACCAACAGAAGTGTCAGTTGAGCTTGTTGGTGTTGAAGAAGAGCAGCCAATTGAATACAAAACTGAAGCTGTAGAAGAGGTCACTGAACAGCCTGAAATCACAGGTGTAACTGAAGAAATTACTGAAGAGGCTGCACCAACAGAAGTGTCTGTTGAACTTGTTGGTGTTGAAGAAGAGCAGCCATCGGAATACAAAACAGAAGCTGTAGAAGAGGTGACTGAACAGCCTGAAATCACAGGTGTAACTGAAGAAATTACTGAAGAGGCTGCACCAACAGAAGTGTCTGTTGAACTTGTTGGTGTTGAAGAAGAGCAGCCATCGGAATACAAAACAGAAGCTGTAGAAGAGGTGACTGAACAGCCTGAAATCACAGGTGTAACTGAAGAAATTACCGAAGAGGCTGCACCAACAGAAGTATCTGTTGAACTTGTTGGTGTTGAAGAAGAGCAGCCATCGGAATACAAAACAGAAGCTGTAGAAGAGGTGACAGAACAGCCTGAAATAACAGGTGTAACTGAAGAAATTACTGAAGAGGCTGCAACAACAGAAGTGTCTGTTAAGCTTGTTGGTGTTGAAGAAGAGCAGCCATCAGAATACAAAACAGAAGCTGTAGAAGAGGTGACTGAACAGCCTGAAATCACAGATGTTACAGAAGAAATTACCGAAGAGGCTGCACCAACAGAAGTGTCTGTTGAACTTGTTGGTGTTGAAGAAGAGCAGCCATCGGAATACAAAACAGAAGCTGTAGAAGAGGTGACTGAACAGCCTGAAATCACAGGTGTTACAGAAGAAATTACTGAAGAGGCTGCACCAACAGAAGTGTCTGTTGAACTTGTTGGTGTTGAAGAAGAACGGCCAACTGAATTCAAAATTGAAGCTGAGGAAGAGGTCACTGAACAGCCTGAAATAACAAGTGTTACAGAAGCAGTTCCAGAAGAGGCTGCACCAACAAAAGTGTCAGTGGAGCTTGTTGGTGTTGAAGAAGAGCAGCCATCGGAATACAAAACAGAAGCTGTAGAAGAGG